>JAGTTH010005671.1:0-44636 GCA_022606485.1 Agraylea sexmaculata | reverse complement strand
CGTTATAATGTGTAGTAAATATGTGTATATGTGTTACAGTTTACCCTCTCACAGCAGTAGCCCTATGAGGCAATTACAACTTGAGGGTTTTCTCTTTACCACCACTGATGCTACCCTTCAGGCTCTGGGTTAGGCTTCGATAACAGATTTATTATGAAAATACTTATATATATTGGGGAAAGAGGGTAGGATTTAGGAGCTATCGACGCCTTATCCGCTAGCGGCTAAAATACGGAAAAATTCTGCCTGTTTTTCCTTCCATGAAATTGTTTGCGATCCCTGCTATATGTATTAAGATATAATTCAAAATTTTACAACACATAAACACTGCTATATTGAAGTTATACAATCCTTATTTAGTGTGGCATAATTAAAAAAATAATAATATACTTGATTTTAGTACAATATGATTTCGTATGCTTGGATAATTTGGTGAATACAGTGTGTATATATGACTGGAGCAAACCTCGTTAGATATTAAATATTTAAAATGAATGGCAAAATTCTAATTTAGCTCGTCCTAAAATTTGACATGCGTTATGTAAACTGTGAACTTCCCTTTTCATACATTAGCTTGAATTTGAACTCCCCTTGCGGTTACCATTAATGTTTATCTCATTTACGAATTTTCGCTCTCTCACAACTATTACGAAAGATTCCTCATTCTAGGAAATTATCTTATGTAATACGGTAATCGTTTTATTTAATGCGGATTTTAATTATATTTAATCCATTAGACTGTGAATAACACATGCTAATGTGTTTTGCATTCGAAATGTGACATTATTGTGTTTTTCATTATACAAATGTGTTCTGTTTGTTATTCGTTAATTCATCAAATGCAATTAATTGAAGTTGTACAATTGCATTTGCGACTCGAAATATCGTTTTTGTGATATCACCATTAAAATGATAAAGGATGATTTGATTGCATCGCTGGTCGCTTGCCGTATTTTAACGATTTTACTAATAATAAAATATATCCACGTAACTTTACTTTAATATATCGACTCGCGTATACTAAACAAACATTTAATTTTATATTAGGCATGTTAAAAGTGGACGTTGTGTTGACATATTGGCAATTGTCCCTATTTCAATATGGGCATATTGTGTTTCCTACTTGTTGGTTATTTTGGGGGACCTTTTCATGTGCTTTCCGAGTTTACATACACAAATTTATGTATTCCATATCAAATTTCCAAAACGCTCGAATAACCATGCTAACAAATATCCCCGATTAATGTTTCTTTTGTAGTGTTATTATTATAGGAATACAAAATTATTATTGAAATGTTTTTTTTTTGTTTGTTGGTATAAAAGAGCCAGAGATAGTAGGGCATTAGAATTGTTGTTGGACGTAATTGTAGCGATGTTAAATGGGAAAAGCGGAAGAGAAAGGCCTGTTTTTATTTGAGGGTGGAAATGAAGGGTAACATTGTCCGAGTTGCGAATGTTATTGGTAGCAGAGAATGGGGCGAGCTAATAGCGCCTACCTAGTGATCTACGACCAAAGACACCCTCCCTAAACATACCCCTAACAGCCTTAAGCCGTACTTCTAACGTCACAAAACACTTTATAATGGATCGTTTTACGACTTCGAGATATTCAATTGTAGAATCGTCATCCGCAAATATTATTCAATATAACTTATGAAATAAAATATATTTTCAGGGACGGTGTTTTTAGGACACACATGTTTTTAGTTCGCCAAATTCCTTATATCAATTTTTTTTTCGCAGACTTCGTTATATAGAGATTCACAAAAATTACTAAAGAAAACGTCATATTAATTAGAATATATCCAGAATACAACGTGTGTAAACAAAGAATACAAAAAATGATATCATCAGCTAAGGATTCAGCAAGTTGTAACAAGTTTAGACAATACTATTTTTAATTATATAGCCTTGTACTTTCCTAGATATTATTCAAAACTTCGCTGCATAGAGGTTTTTAATATAAAACTTCGATATGTAGAGGTCGAAAATGAACGACGACGTTATATCGATGTTTTTGCCAATATTTTTCGTTATATCGAGGTTCCAGTATTTGTATATATTTGATATTATGATACTCGATAGAAGTTATGTGTTATTTATAAAAAAAATGATAATGGTTTTTTTATATTTTCTTATGGGGTTGAAATTATTATGTTTTGGGACCGGCTGATTACAGTGATTCTTATTGTTCCTTCTTCATTGAAAAATCTTATTTCGTATAGTCTTATTTTCGGAAAAACTTCACGTATGGAAATCGCGTAACTTAATAATAAAGAATATTCCCCAGTTTTCTTGCAGGGAGAAGACACTGTATTAAGATATTGAATCGATAGTATTTTCTTCAATCTTTATTTATTGGTTTGTTGTGCGACTTCTGCCGTCTACATGAGAATATTCGGACACGTGTCGTGAAAATACATTATCAATCTTTATATTAAATTCAGTATTCATCCGCATATTTTCAATAAAATCCACCCGTGTATGAAATGAAGTTCGTTTCCACTTACTATTCCTAGTTTGGTATTTTACTACCCGTAAAATATATTATAGAATTTTTTCGTATCATCGAGTGACTTTTGTATTCCTTTTGTGAAAAATCGAGTGGAAAATATTCGTCAATGGCTGCTTATTCTTTTCACACTCAATTGAACACACACACTAAAAATCAAGGTTTTGAATTTGCAGTACACAATTTATGAACATTAGGTTATCTTGTAATTTTTTTGATTAAAATATTAGTGATACAGAATGATATTTTTGGAGTAGGTGTGGTTTGCAGCTGACGCCACACCCTGTAGTCTAATATGGTTTAAATTCCCCACAACCACTACGATCATATACAATGACACGTGTCTCCTTCACGTGGATCGATCAGACCTCATTTGTCAACTGTCATGTCAAAGTGAAACGTTCGCCATTTTATTTGAATGGTTTATTAAAAAACACAACGAGTACATGTGCTGCATTTTTATTTTAAACATACGTTTACTGGATCCGCGCTAATTATACCGGAACGAATCGGTTTACAATCGATAGTGACACACCTTTCAAGGACTGTGCAACATTTATACATTTTCAGGTTTTATAAGAACCAATACAAAAGTATTGATCAAATTTAATGGATTTTTCGAAAGTATGAAAACTAATTTAATAGAAAAATAAAGGCATAGTCTATTATATTAATTTTTTATTGACTTTTATTATACTATCATTTATTGACATATTGCTGTACATTAAAGATTTTTCTCTAATCCTGGCCCACTAAGAATACGAGCGTTCCTATTTTAGCCCAGTCAAATTAGGAAGAAAAAGGGGCAAACCTCGTAATCTGATCGTAGAAACTGAAATTCTGCATACGCCTTTAATTCAGTGTTATAAAAATTGTCTGAAAAATAAAATAAAATCAGGTGACGGGTTTGGAAATTATTCAAGGTCAAAGGTCACATTTTTTTTTTCAAGATTACCTCCATTTCTATGACTCAAATGATGTCGACATTCTAAATAAACATTGTAAACCATCAAAATATTTTTGATTCACCCCACCGTTTTAGTGAATTACAGCTTCTTGGTTCGGATACCTAATTTGGGCTATTTACGAAGTCCAGTGAAGAGATCGTAATTTTATTTCATCTTCTTCCACCTGGATTATACAATGTGGTTTTGTGATAATTTTACTTCCATAATGTGTTTGATATTAAACTAATAGACTTCTCCAAAGCTCAAAAATCATACTTCTTGTCGAAAGTAGTTTGAACTCAATTTAATCCTTTGACACGATGTACTGGTGGGTTTGTATATTTTCTAACCTCATTTGGTAGGTAGCTTTATATAATGTCTACTATTGATTTGTTTTCAGTGTGTAAATAATTAAAAAGTTTGAAAGTGTGACCTGGATAGTATTAGAGCTGCATTGATTGTTGTGAATGGTTGTTGTCAACTTGATCGGAAAATACTTCACGTGCTTAGTGGAATAGTGTCAATCGACATGTGGCGCATTCTACTCTAATATTGATTTTATATGCCATTTCTAGTTTAAATATACTTGTGAACTTTCTTCGACCACGCGAATATTGCCAATTAAGTAATAAAAAATGTTTAACCGCTCTAAGGTATATTTTGTTTTAACAATGGCTGGGTTGGCATATTAACAAGGAAATAATCCAAGAATTAGAATTTTCAAATAATGCAAGAGAATCTTCCTGTATTGAATAATGGATTTAAATTGTTAAAAATACAATTAATTAACAGCGATTTTACATTTTGCCGCTATTCGTACTTAAATTTAATCTATTCTTCTTCGGGAACGTTCTCCTGGTTCAGAAGGTTTTCTGACTTAATACTAATAGACTAGTCTCACAGTACTCTTATATAAAATAGTTTAAACTATGCAGTTTTTCAATTCCATTATTGCTTTTGGATGAAAAGTGTAATTATTATCTTAGAATACATATAAGTATTAGAATACGGAAACACTTACCATGTATAAAATTACAACTACATTCAATAATAGAGTATTAAATTTGTATCAGATTTGTC
Organism: Agraylea sexmaculata; assembly: GCA_022606485.1. NCBI lineage: Eukaryota > Metazoa > Arthropoda > Insecta > Trichoptera > Hydroptilidae > Agraylea > Agraylea sexmaculata. Next base: position 40,097 of record JAGTTH010005671.1, on the reverse strand, counting down.
TTTTAATTAAATTATACTATTGAAAATGTTTACAGACTTAACAAAAAGTACGGTGGATGTAGAAATTCTTTTAAAATTGACAGTGTATTAATTTATATTTGTATGATTTTATAGAGATGTTGCTAAAGTCGGTAACCAAAACCCATTTGAGAATTAAGTAAATATATTTGTATTCTAACTTCACTCATTGATAGACCTCTCATTTGTTTCGTGGTAAGTAAACATGTTGATCAATATGATTTAATAAAAACTATTAATCCATCTGATTTTTAATTAAATCAAAAAATACATAAATTTTATGGTATAACAGGTTGACATGTTTATGTAACCTGGTGCTTGGCAATATTAATCTAAAATAAATACGACATGACGGTTATTCGATTTGGTTGTTGGCTTGGCTCGGATGCAATTTATCCTGTCGTATGTTTTGCCGATATCGTAAATTGTGTGTACCTTTAACCTTGCTTCCCAGGTGTATTGCCAACACCTTACCTCGGCGGAAACATTCTGTAGCGTGAAATGAAAAATTTCCACAAGGCGAAAAAAATTAAGACTAATTACTGACGATATTGAAACAAGCATTTATTAAATTATCAAGAGAGGTAGATCTTAGATAACCCAAAGGATTTATTATTATCAATATGCTATGACAATAATACTAATATCATATTATAAGACCGACATGTTTTTACTCAATTTTAAACTCGATGGTTTAACCAATATGCCTGCTGATGGTGAGAGATACATGTGCATTTATGATGCTTTTTTTAAAAATAACGGTTATTTTTGCCCATGGTTATAATTCACTTTGAGGGCTGGTGTCGGAAAAATGTCGGCTGTGAGGTATAAATCAACCACCCGACAACCCTCACCCCCTACATTTTACTCCTTAACCTAAGCACAGCCTCCTATCGTACATTTTTTCCCAACGCCGAATCAAATTTACGCTTTTCATATTTGATTTTATGTACGGAGCCTCCAAGAAAAGGTTCTTCAAATATATTTCACCAAAAGACTAACTTCATTGAAATTGCCGGCAATCAAAATATATGTATATAAACTATACTACTATTGACGTTGGGCGTCTTATCCTTGACATATGTATTTATTTAGTCATGTTTGGTGTATATTATATTGAGTTCCTGTTCTAGATACTATTGATTTAAAATATGAAGAAGATAGTGTGTCTCCATAAAAGTATTGAATCAATTTCAACGATTTTTTCGACGATTGGCTTATCCATTTCATATCATTAATATTATCAGCATTATATAGTTTCACACGAGTCAAATACATGTTGATAACACGATAATTTGATAGGTATAGATAAAATATATTTTTACTGCAATTGACACATCGGTAAAGAGATAATTTTTGGTTTTGAATTTTTTTACGAAAAAAATACGCTAATTCTTGCTTTGATAACTTGATTTATAGTTTTAAAGCTGAGAATAAATTGCTATGTTTGAAAACTGTCTAAAATGCAGATTCGCGTTTTGACGTATGCAAAAAAAAAACGAGAATCGTTATACAACTCGGTTCACGTCATAATTTCATTCGCAGACAGCGATTAAAATATACATTTCAATTGGTGGTCGAATCAATATAGATATTACCAATTGTAAACTCGCCAATAGACAAAATTTGATTATAAAGATACTTTAGTGAAAATTTCGCATCCCCGATTCCATTTCGACAATGTTTTCATTAATTTCAGTTGGTAAATCTATCGCATCAATTCGTCAAAATGTAAATAAAACTATTGAATATTTAAATTATAGATCTCCTTAAAAGCGATTCAGGATATTATCGTCATAAAATATTTTAATTTAAATATTCCATATTATTCATAGTTGTAATTCCTGTAGTGCTAAGCCAACAATAGTCTGGCCGTTGTACTAAACGCATGTAACGTTACATTATACAATGTCGTGTAGTCAACTACTGCAATGTACTCAAATGTACCTAAATTGTAGCACCTGAAATTTCCTGAAACACTATCTATATGCCGCAGGCTCTAGCAAATGTATAGTAAAATACATAAAGTTTATTTATGTATTACAAATCTACTAAAAATAAGATTATTGCAAGATTTGTGTCCCATTAGTTTTTAAATTCACCTTTTAATTTATGTCTAATAATTTTATTAAATCATCAAAAGGCTTTCTACAAAGAGCGACCACAAAGCCTACACGGAGATTAGCATAGTAACAAAAATATTTTATGAGATGCCTTGGAGGTAACACAATATCTACACTTCCTAAAGGTTTATAAATTTATAATATGATAACCATTGAATAGCTTAAAGTTTGCAATATGAATAAACCTGGATCAAGACGATCGATTGGGATTTTTTAAAATCTTATTCCATATATCCCAGTCGTGATAACCGATCGAATGATTTTTTTTTTACTCTAGTGAGATTTGAACCCGTGACAATATTTGTAGCCTTATTCCCCGAGCTATTACGCTATGTGAATAAATAATCTAAAACTCAGTCTTCTTCTGGGACTGCGAGTTGTTTGTATTGTTTTTAGAAAGTGTTCCATTTTTTACATATATTTTCAAGAGACTATAATAACTTTTGTGTTGAATCGTCTTACATCTTCTTACTGTAATAAGCCGGCAATTTGAAGTTTTTTTAACAGATTAACTTCTATTGTTGATATTAATCTAATTATCTTATATTTAATCATGTTTTTCCTATATTACTAATTGTTTGATGATCACTTGAGTTTATGTATTTATATTAACAGTTACTTATACATACTTAAATCCGCTTCTAGACTACCTTTTGTACTTGTTTCTTGTCCATCCAGCGGAATAATTTCTTACTTACTTATTTCCTTTTTCTATGTAATCAAATTCTGACATGGGTTTTAAAATAATTTACTTTAAGAGTTTTCAAGCCCTTTACACATGTGACTGGTTTGCGGTTTTAAAATATGGTCCACACGGCGGTCGAGTGAAGGTTTATGATCGCCGACTGGCGTTAGTTTTCAGGTCGATAGACTGGAATTTATTTACTAACCATACTCCATTATGTGGCCCTGTGGATATGCAAATACAAACATGACTTTGTTTTTTGCGTTCTATCGAAAAAAATAACAACTCTTTCGAATGTGTCCCCAGGCACTCGTCAGCTCTGATCAAAATACATACAGACTCCTTTAGTATTAAAAAAATAACTTAATACAATTTGGTATTGAGGGTGTAATTTAAAATAAAATGCACACATGTATTAATCTCTTTGGGGTAGGTAAAGTTTGTAACCCTTTTTAATTAATTAAAATGTTTTTGAAAAGGATCAAACCAGTCAAGGTGTCTGTGAAAGTAGGGTTGTAATTCTGCACTTTTCGGGCTGTGCACCCTTTATCCACCTGTCAAAATCCAGCATACCGGCCAATTTTATATACACAAAAGATTTTCAGTTTATCACAATCTGTACATTACAAATAATTCTTGTATGTATGTGCCAGACGCATTAATATTTCTTTATTGGGTATATATTCCATTTGTAGAAATGTCAGGGTGGTTTACTGAAATTGAAAATTCGTCGACATTTTTGTCTGTTTGCTGATTTGAAGGCTTGAATATAGAATCAGTGTTTTCAGGCATCGCACCGCCTCCACCTTTTTCTACTTCTGCTCAAATAAATTACATCCTATTTTTTCTCTGCACAATTTTACACAAATGTCACTTTGCGAGAAACTTTTTAGTTCGAAAAATCCCCCGTCACTTATACAATGTCTACGTGACATACATTTTTAAACTATCTTTGGCATTATGGTAAGGAATTTTTATTTATTTTAATAACCTTGGGTATATGATTCAGATACAATTAGATTAATTGGGTTCAAATTCGAATAAAGGATGTATTGTGATGGTGATGCTACTTTCACAAAGGTTTTCCTGTATTTTCCCCTGAAGTGTACTCGCTTGCTGAATGACAATGACCACTAGATTGTATAATTCGACTCACGTGCTGGAAGATTCGTCCTGGCCAACAATCCAAAACCGGTATTCGACTATTTTCACCCATTTAAATAATATATAAAGCCCGACCCAATAATTGCTAAGCTCTGTTCCACGTCTCTTTGGTGAATTCATTTATCAAATAACAGTGTAATCGAAATTCGGTTGTATGATAATAGTTTTATTCAAATATTCTTGGTGGTTACTTAGCTGTTGAAAAATAACCAACAGACATGACGGATTCTGTACCATGTAAAATATAATGAAATCACAGTGGTCGTCTCTGTCTTGGCGCATTAAGACAAGTGTCTCATCCATAAACTTTACTACTATTACTCTACCCCTTAATATACTTTTCCATAAGATTGTACATACTCATATACGAAGAATAAATTATAAATTATTTTATGCTCGTCATATCTATTAAATCGTGTGTAGATTGTTATCAAACTATAGATATAAACATTAGATAGGTGGAACGTGTGTGTATGTTGTATGTTTGTCTGTACAGATCCATCAACAATCAGTGTTACCAGATGGAAGAATTATATTTTATATAATTATTTTACTACAATTAATACATATCTTAAATCTTGAATCGGATATTTTAATGATAATAATATTAAATTAATTTCAAAATGATATTAGAGCGTAGATATAAACATTAGATATCGCATTGCATATAAATAAGTCGTGTAAACCCGTATTGTTGCACTCTTCTCTCCTATTCGATGAAGGCATAAGTGTGTCTCCCTCACTCAACTCGTTTCTGAGTGTGGCTGTGACAATACTATGGCGATTAAAACACAATAATATTTGAAACATGTTAAAGAAGTAGTGTTTGGTAAAAACTGAGGCTAGATGTATTTGAGTGTATGTTTGAGTCCATATGACATGCAGTAACAATGCATTTACCCATTTTATTGTTAAATATAACTGAAGATATGAAGAGAGATGTTTACAGTATAATGTTTGCCAGGTAACTCATGTTTTTGACCACTTGATTCACTTGAACTAACCACGCATTTAGCCACTCATGCGATATTTATGTATCAAACATTATTAATAAATACTTACCACAATTTGTAGGATGTTACAAATGTGGGAAATATATCTTGAGATAATACACATTGCGATGCGAAATATACAATATATACTCGTACATGAGGGTGTATCCTACTTACAGACATGATGTACTGGACTTTGTCTCCGATAACATTACATCCACCTTGTATCTGCCCGATGTTATTCTTCCGTAAGCAGAATTTATTTTATTTGAAAAATATGTTATTTGCACAAGAAGGTAAATGTTAAGATTTATTAGATTAATATTATACACGGTGACTTTATCGATTGAACCCGGTCTGCAAATAATAGTTGCGAGAGGCTTTCATTATTCTCTTCTTAATTAATGTTTCGTGAATCTTTCCTAGGCATTATAATATAGTCTCGGGTAACTTAATCCGCATACACATAAAGGCTTAGCTTAGTAAACCACATCTATGTACGTCTCAGTATTAGGCCAAGTAGCTTCATCAGTCAGGTTCTCTGAAAACCACACCATTACCTGTGTCCCGTTTCCTAGAATCATCCTATTTCATTTCAATCACAATATAAAATGTGTGTTACGTAACATATATAATACTTACTACAAGATTTTTTTTACTTGGTTGGTTGAAGGTACACTTCTGTGCAATAAAATTTAAAATAGTTATATAAAAAAATATTAGTTAATTCACTGTTTTGCGGACCGACTAAGGGTGGTTACAAGCTGTGTCGTTTGTTTGAGGCTTAGCGACGAGTTCCTCGGGATCTACGTATAATTTAATACAATATATCATAACAATATAAGTTATGTCGACTTTCCAACTTCCCATAGGAGAGCTTCCGTTTAAACCTGACATTTTTCGCATATCTCCCCGTCCTTTATCCGCCCTTATTCTCATCCCCGCCTTCGTTCACAACACCCACAATTGCGTAATCTCTGCTACCTTATCTGTTCCGTGTCATTCTTCTTCAACCATCGAGCAAATTTCACTTTAGCAATTTTTCGAGCTTTAGCTTATAATATTCTTTCCGATGACACGTCCTTTTCCTAATGGATTTCAATTTTGATAGGTTTTTTTTAATAAGCTGTCTTGTGGCGTGTATTCTCAAAATGATACCCACATTTATCTATACAATATTAGATATATTCATTGTTTATTGTGTTGTATGTCTAGATATGAGCCGCCTTGTGGCCGAGTGGTTAGTGTAACGGATTCGTGAGTGAAGACTCCCGGGTTCGATTCACGGCACCGGAGTCACTTGGTAGATCTAGCTTAGCAAACTAGATCTTAAGTACTCATTGCTGTGTGGTGGCCTGGGAAACCATCTCTACTATATTCTCCCGTAAAGGCCAAGGTGGCCTGGCCAACCCCTTATAAAGGGACTCCCGTCAATAGGGAAGGCGTCACGATATTTATTTTTATTTTATTTTAAATATAAATACATATAATTACTACATCTAACTGCACAACCACCACAGCATTACGGGGGATCCCAAGTCGCCGTGATGATAATGCAGTACTTGTCGGTTAAAAAAAATTACAAATGAGAAAAAATAAATTTATCAATAAAAGAGAAAAAAGCAGAAAAACATAAAAAGAGGAACAATGTAAAAAAAAAAAAAAAATAATAATAGATTAGTGATATAAAAATAAAAATTTGTGCACGCTCTCCATAAACATAGGGAGGGACAGATTGAACAGGTCATTATCTGTCCCCCTGACAGACCACTCATTCAAGAGGCGTAAACCTCTGGTAAGAGGACTGAATTTGTGGTGGTTGGAATGCGAGCGGGGGATTCGGAATAGGGAATGGTGACGCCCTCGCGTATAATTCTCAGGACAGAACAGTCCCACACGCTCAAGTATCTCTGGCACAGTAATGTGACCTCTGATAACCAGAAATAATAGACGTAGCAAGGACAAGTCCCGTCGAAGCTCCAACGAATTATACGTTAGAGCACCTAAGAGGAACTTAGAGGGGAAAAGGAAGGGCCAATATCCGTATTGCCTCTTATAAAGCGACCTGAGAAACGCTTTCTGCACTCTCTCAATGGAGAGAACGTACGCTGACTCATATGGTGACCACAAAACAGAGCAGTACTCGAGAGAACTTCGTACCAAGGCATTATATAGCAGACGAGAGGAGAGAGGATTTTGAAAATCTTTAGTCGTTCGGAGAACGAAACCAAGCCGTTTAAAAGACTCATCTACTATACAGGCCATATGGTCATGAAAGTTCAAACCACGATCGAAGGTTAGACCTAAGTCTTTGCAAGATAAGATTATGTCTAATTAATTACGAAGACGTCGTGAAAATTCCTGTTTTTTAAATTAATTTTGTATTTCTTTGTGTACAGTTCTCCAACAGCGTTTTCGATTCAATAATTTTCTTTTGTTGATATTTTTTTAGTTATTATACCGTTTAACGAATTAGTGTTTTTTCATAGTTTATATACGGTCTTGCCATTAATTTTTGTTATAGTAAAAAAATCATATAAAGTTAACTTGTAGACTGACTCACAGTTAGAGTGAGTAACCCAATTGAAGTTAAACAATTTCAAAGTATAAAAAATTAAAGCGAATGGGGTTTGTTTTCCCAGAAATTTTTAAGTGGTGGTTAGTTTCGTTTATTCTTATCTATAAATTAGATTAATCTGCTTATTTGGAGAATTATATTATTGATGTTAAATATCACTTGTCTTGATTTTCAGTAATTTGTGCCTGAATTAAATGAGAAGTAAGCCCGAATTTATGTATTACAGACCTTATTTGCCACTGGCACTCTTCGCAAAGTCTTACTAAACTCTCAGTTTTAGAAGCACATGTGTGTTCTGCTCTGTTTTCTGTCCACACCATTGAAATGAAATGCTAAACTTTGTACGCAACTTTTTCCACCGTACTGCTACCGCACATAAACTAACTTTGTGATATTTTCGTTTGGTTTCTTCATGAAAAAAAAAATCTCGTATATTCTCAGTCCTCACTTTGAAAACGCCGAGTGCAAAGTCGAGCTCATGTTTTTGATCACCATCATATATTATTCACAACTTTCATCTCTTCTTTATGTTGTATGTATTTAGTTATTCAGATACCGCAACTGTGTAGCTGTCTAATATACTCAAAAGAACATTGCATGCGGTTTATTTAGATTGCAAATAAAAAATGCAGTGCCGACCAAGCTTAGTTCATTAATGATATGTGGAATATTTTTAAACTTTGTCTATTCAATGGTTATGGGGTTTTCAACAAAATGTTTAGAACGGTTGACGGTGACCGCACGTCTAGTGAATTATTGATGCTCGTCTTGGCGTACAAATGGCTGTTGGAGACGGTGACTAATGTGTCGTCACCCTAAGCATTCAACTACCCTTCTATTCTACAACCCCTTTTCCACCTGTCGAACCGCCAGCGACTTTATTCATTCCTCTTTAATATGCGCCACCTTCATTTATACACAATTTTCACCGGCCTCCTTCAAATCGATTAAAACAGACCAAAGTTCTCCAGATTCAAATATACTCTATCAGAGTATTAATAGTAATTTATTATGTTGAAAATCTCTAATTATATTCATCTTATCACGAGAAACTTTTCGTTTGTTTTGCAATTTTCTTATCTTATTTTCATTTGACAAGCGTGTCGCCTTTTAGAATTAGAATATTCAGCGTATTTTTTTTCTTATTATTATAATGCTCTACAAAAATAATTTATCTATTTTAAAATACGATAGCGGCGCGATGCTGTGAAAAGTTTTGTCTATCCCTAGGGAGAAATTTCACTGCGCATATATTGAACTTTCAAAATTGGTATATTGAATTTTCTTTCACATTCAAAATATCTGTTTCTTGTCTATTATGTTTATGATGTAGCATCTGTATACACTTGCAAATTGCGTATGATATAAAACTATTTACAAAACCATATACACACACAATTTTCCTTTTGATATATTGTAGTGCTTCTGAATGATTCAATACACGTTACTCTTTGTGGTTAAATTGTCAAATATTATTTACTATAAATGAAGCCATTGTGATACTGTAGTATCATTTAGTCAGTTATTTATATTTGCTTATTATTTCTCTCGTTCTGAATGTGTATAATAGTAGTCAAGCAACAGTGCTGCTCGTGTTGAGCTGTTACGACCCTCGAGGGTGTGCCTGTGGAACCCAAGGGAGGTTTTGTGTGTGGACCTTCCTAGTTGGACGGTAATTACGGAAACTATACCAGTGCCACTTCTTGTCTATAGAAAAAAAGGGTGTGGCGTTCCTAAAATATGGGCAAAAATGGGTCAAGACCTTATTGGTAAACTTGACCATCTATTCAATAACAGCTTTATGACCTTTCGTCGGAATAGTATTTTTTTTTAGCTTTAATAAAATTGTACCACGTAGAGAGATAGTTGTAGAGATATTATCCATTCATGGTTTTACTTCAATATTTAATTAATTAGTCCACAGTATACATAGTTAAGTTCAATGCATCGAATTTGTCGCAATGCAAGCACTTTCTTGTCTAGTTTCCTAAGATCGATCGAATAATCGATACTAATTGCAAATTAGTTAAGGCAATATGCTAGATTATAAAGTTTGGGTGTCTAAAATTTCAATACATTAAAACAACCTTATGTTTTCACAATATTAGAGGTTTGGTACAAGTAATATATTGTAAATAAAATAATCTATATTTAGAGGTTTGTTGGCCAAAGAAAATAAACACAACGAATACATACATCGTTATTATTTCCTGAGTGTTTGTAGATATTTGGTACCTCGTAAGCTATTGGAAACATTATATAAATATAATATTTAAACATATTTTGAACATAAAACAATGTTAAAATGAATTCGTATTACACATATTCGGGATGATCGATATTCATGACAGGAATAAAAAGGGATATTTGTGTCCGATGAGTCACAGTTCAACGGATATCCGTTTTCAAACAATAATAAAAAAACAGAAGCCTCGCAAAACAATGTTCTATTTGTAGCAAAATGTTGGCTTCGATACCTTTTCCTCGATTATGTATTCTTTTTTAAATCTGTATATTGTTTGTTGCGTCTCATTAAACTCCGCTCGTCTGTGGATGATTAATGAATTTCCTTAAATAAATATGTAATAAGATTGAAAATCTCCTTGTTCAAAATTTTCACTCATCAATCACTACCGAGACTGGTTGCTTGTTGTTATGTTATCGATCTCATAATTTTTACGTAATGATCAATTAATTATTAATAACACTACATTGTTGATGAAAAAGCCTATTTAAATATATGATGTAAATCTAGTGTGGCCAAAAATATAAATGCAAAAACATCGCATAATTGCGTGCTGAAATAAAATGGCATCAAGTAGAAGTATTCTACACAACATTATTATTGAAGAACGAGGATTTGTTTCTAAATTTTAAAAGAAACACTTATCCAGTATTGTATACAAAAGATTTTAAAAAACTATACGTAATTTAATTCAGGATTTTTTTCTCTACAAAAGCGATCCAAACGTGTTTTATTACACTTGTGTGAAATCTATTATTTATAAATGAAACAATTTAATCTTTTTGTTCCACTTTTCTATTGAGTAAATGAAGTTACCCCTTTGTGACTATTTCCAGAAATTTCACCGTCATCGACCATTATATTATTGAAGGCTCTTGGGTTGAAACAATTGTTCTCCCGGACGATCGAAAAAAATGATTAACGATCTTTTGACGAAAAAGCGACATGAAAAATTACTCTGCACCTTTTGGAAAATCGTTAGAATATCCTTTCCACAACTTCAAAAACAGTCCCCTTTCAACTTCCAATTAGTACATCTTGAGACTCTCGACACAAGGAATGAGACAAAACTGAAAGCGATGGACAACTGTCCTAATTGCGTCCTCACATTTACGTACATGTTACAAAGTACTTTGAGAACGGTCTAAAATTTACTTGACATGGCGGAAATCCACGGTTGAGCCTCTTTGTTTGTATTGAAATGACCTGTTACCTGATGCATTCACAAAGGAAGAGACAAGAACCCTGACAGGCTAAAATTTTGATAAATTAATCTGGAACATTGCCATATTCAATAAAAAAATATAAAGTTCTTCTCGTTTTCTTGGATCTTCTAGAAAACCCAATTGAATAATTGCATGTCATTTTACAAATAACAATAAATACATATTCATTATAAGACAAGGCATCCATTCATTTATAATATATTTTTCAAACAAATATACAAAACATTAAAATTTGCTTTGAACCATTCGATTATTCAAGGAACAATAATTTTATTCCCGATGTCTTTGAAGCAGTCCCGCGAGTAAAATAAATTATTCGTAAATATCGGCAAAAATGATAGAGACAGATGCAAAGAGAATATACCACGGAAAACTTTTTTCTCCAGCGAATTGAGACGTCTGTCAATCTTTTTATCTCCACTTATTTTGCTAGGGTGTTTGAAATATTATATTAAATGTATCTCGAATACGTGATAAGGTTATTTGCCCTCATATTATCTGATTTGGGCGGTCCGTCATCCAAATTAGATTTCGATCTGAAGTGGGTATTCTGATAATAATGAGACGCTGCCTACAAGGGCTTTTATTATTCGGTGATATTGTCAGGATTCGACATCAGTTTATAAGGGAAGTAAAAAGGCTTTGTTAAGTAAAGAGCTGGAATATTCTTGGTACTATTACGGAAGAAGTACACGTCACTGCTCTTGCATGATTATGTGACAAACACATCACTTCAACCCACAATGTCCCTTTTTATATTCGGATTTCCTTATGCATATCCACAAAAGAGTATCTATTTTCTTTTATTTAAATATGTATGCATTTCAAATATTTTGTATAGAGATGTAATCCGGTGCAGCACTAGAATCTATACAATTTTTGAAAAGATCTTCCTTACAATTGAGTTCTCGGTTTTCCGATTCCTTGGATTCAATATAAGAACTTCTTGGCTCAGGATAAAGACACTGTAGGGAATGACAACTACAACATCGTATCGTCTACTCCAATTGCTTTGTTTATACGATAGCAGTTCATTGAATTCTTATTATATGCTATTTAGATTAATGAAATAACAGATAGGAAGAATCTCGGGTAGAAGTATTAATATAAGATGGAGTGTTTTGTCTTTGTGTAACTGTGTGTTCGGTAACCACACAAAACGACCTTATATTTTTTTAAATTGATATTCTTACATACAATAGATGTACTATTATTAAAAAATATATAATTTTATTTACACTGATTCTTGTTTTTTCGTTGTAGATATTGAATAATTTATAATGAACAAGCGAATGAACGTTAAATAAAACGAATTGCCGTTTGTAGGGTAATCAATCAATATACCAAGTACGACTCGCATTTGACCAACATATTTTTCCTTTCCATGCCATGATTTATCGTACGTTGAAATACACCCCTGCAAAAGAATAAATATTATAAAAATTTTATTAAAATAAGAACAAATCTGAATATATATTAATGTCTTATATTTTTTCATGTGATATTCTTAGTTTTACAATATTCTGGACTATGGCATACAGCGGAATAGCCGCCTTGGGGAGGTACAGCGTGAAAATATCACCCCCATTTGGGCGGACCGAATGAATCGTATTAACTTTGACTCTCGTTCGTCTCTCCTTTCAAATTAAACGACCATTTTTATGGGTGTAATCTTTTTAATCTTCAGAGAAACCTTTGCTGTGTGATATAAATAAGAGTGATCCTAATCAAGAACATCTACATACAGCGGGGGTAGGTCATTATACCAAATTATTTTAACAGAACAGTTTTTTAAAATATGTGTGAACAAATAAATAGACATTCAGGGGTGTTTTGGGGCGAATTAGGACAGGGTCCGTGTAATAAAATAATGAATCTTTAGCTAGTGTATACATATAATCAGTTCAAAAGACAAACCCATATTTTAATTTGTTATGCTACTAATTAATATGAGACTAGCAAATGCGAGAAAAATTGGCGTAGTAGGTAGGCCAAACAAACCTAACTGTAATGATTTGTCACATATATTAGATGGAAATGCAATACAGTCATCGAATTGCTATTTTATAGTAAAATTAGTATGTAATGCGAGAATATGGGGTATGGTGCATACATTTGTTGATGTATACATACATTATTCATGGACACACAAGTCATAGAGTGTGCAAATCACCTATATATGATCGCCGTAATTAAAAATAACTTCAACAAAGTAGATTGTGAAAGGTTATTCGATTGGAATCGACCTATAATAATTCAATTTTTCTAGCTCGATTGGAGAGAAAATTAACGACACCAATCACTGTCGATATTATCTTTCGGGTTTTAAATGTAATTGATCGCAATTTAACCGATTTATTTGCTGAATAATTAACAATAAAATAATCGTCTAGACGAATTTTCATCTAAAATTGTCTCTCGCGTTTCTTATCGTTTGCTTCTGTTTTACAATCGACTCTATGAATTGATGAATATTAAATTCGTTCACATTTCAAAATTAATAAGTTCCTATACTTGGACGCGAGATGTTTGATATTCTAATTTTTATTAAATATAGTATTTTTTCATTTCAAAATATTTTTGTCATGTTAATCATGCGAGATGTAATATAATACTCCTAATATTTTAATATTTTCTATGTTGGTAGACATGAATATTTAGTTTGAAATCCATCGTACTTTGATCAATTTGTCTTTGGTCGATCCTCTGAGAGAAATTATTACTGAAAGCAAATACAGGTTAATTCAAACAAAAGCAATATTCATTCTCTGATCTGATCAATGATCTTCATTCAGTACGATTGAAAACGTTCAAACTTATGTCTACAATCGAAAATAACAACATTCATAAATTTATTTTCCCTGAGGAAGAACGTTTGGTTTTTGGATTCAGCTCGTATCTGAATTTTATTCATGAAAAGCCATTTGAATAGATAGTAGTTTGGCGTTGTGTAAAAATTACGATTTTAAAGAAGCTCTTTGCAAATCAGAACTCCATAATATAACCGTACGTGGATTTCAAAGCAGTAACTGTTTTCCAGAACATTTTGTGTTTGTTTGAAATATTTACATACACACTTAAATAAATTAGCTATTTCTTTCGTTTGCATATTCTTTTATCTTGTGAAAATCATGTAGTTTTGGAAATGTTTTATTTTCGAATCTTACACTATTTTATATCACATAACAAAATAAGCCTAAAAAATTATTGTTCGGTTATTGCAACCGGGAGAGTATTAAAGAAATCCCGATCGATCGTCTTGATTCACGTTTACTTTAATTTCCTTTGTAAGGTAAATAATGAGGCGGTTATCATGTTTTATTTTTAGTCGGGCAGAGCCGCTCTGTCGATGAACTGTGTAATTAGTAATTAATGGTTTAAATTTCTACAAACCTCAAAAAACTTAAATAACATAAATAACAAAATAAATTCAAGCTAAATTAGATTTATTGATTTCTTTGTATTTTAAAACCTATTAAAAACACCAATGCTATTTTACATTAAAAAAATATACAGTGGTAAAGTTAATGTAGTCTTGTTTTTGTTTAATATTTGAATATTATGTATTGACCCAACTCTTCGTGTATATAGATATTTTGCTTTAGCATTCTTTAATATCCAATTCCGTAATTTGAAATAATTTTATTGTTGATGGTATAGTCAGTGTTGGTGTTGTTTTAGGAAGACTAAAAGGTGGCAGACTGTGCCAAAAAGAGCTCGTTCCAGGTTATCAGCACACCCACCAGCCACGTTACCTAACTATGTATTATATTATATAACATCTAATGTCTTTCTGGACTCTTTGTAGTACGAATGAGTCCAGTGTGTGATTTTTTATAATACTAAAGAGCTATGTTATAATCGCCGATATATATTAGACAACAGCTTAAAACCTCTAGACAGATATTTTAAATTATAGTAGGTTCGATCAGATAAATTATAGACTAGATCATATAATTTTTCATTTAAAAAACATCAATATTGTTTGCAAAAGTGGCATGCACTTATACATACTTAGCTTCAGTGTTCAGCAAAGTACCTGTCTCGCATTTGCAATTTAGTGCAAGCCGGTATGCTACTATTTCTAAGGCCTCCCCACATTAAAAACCCTATCATTAACCCACTATACTTTTTGCTATTATACTCATACTGTGTAATTTTTAAATAAACCACATGTTTATGTATAATAAACATAGATCTTAAAACTGGGTGCAGTGAAGTACCTTGGTGTACTTGTTATTTTTTTTTAATAAGGTTGATTGTATTGTTTTATTTGAATTCTCTGATATTTACACATTTTATATCTTCGGGGAAATTAGAATGTTGAATGTGGCCTGATACTGGGTAGATGGACAAATTGCAAAGATATTAATTTAATTTTATTAATATTATTGCCGCCTGTGGCCCAGTGGTTAGTGTAATGGATTCGTGAGTAAAGACTCCCGGGTTCGATTCACGGCACCGGCAAAAACGGTGTCCACTGGAGTCTCTTGGTAGATTTAATAGATCTGAAGGACTCATTGCTGTGTGGTGGCCTGGGAAACCCTACAATATTCTCCTGTAAAAGCCACGATGACCCGGGCAACCCCTTATAAAGGGACTCCTGTCAATTGGGAAGGAGTCACGGTATTATTTTTTTTTATATTAATATTATTTGATTGTTGATAGTATTGATTTCTTGGTAGAATTCCATAATTTAATGAAATATGTAATACAAATAACATATTTCTTTAATAATATTACATTGTTCTGTCCATATTTGAATATACAATTTAATAAAAATATAACCCGTGCAGTGTCCAGTCCTCCAATTTACTTCAGTGCATACACTTGTCAATTAACAATTAACATGTTCTTCATATTGCCACTTTAATAGAAATCTCCCCCTTTTGCACCAATATTAAAATAACTAAATGAATGAATATAGTATATAGTATAGAAATACTTTATTATTATTGCAATAAAGTGTTTGAATCGACACATTTTTTTGTTTATCTTTACACAATTATTTCATGAAAATAAAGCTTGATCGATCTTGACAGTACATTTACAATTTGAACAGTTTCTATAAATATACCAGTGTTCTATTGTGTCAAGTATATGTTGTTAGTATAACAAACTATAAAATGTCTTTGAAGGGATGGTTGTGGTCGTGTTCCCCATAAAAGAGGTGTTGTGGGTCATGCGTGTGGATTGCGTACTATGTATGTATGTATTACACCAACTACCCCATGAACATTGAATTATTTAATGGGGTTGTCGCATCTACCCACTATCTTGAACACGTAAGATATTAACAATTTGACCATTAATATTGATTTCACTGCTTTCTGCCAATGAACAGAAAAAATCATGGCTTTTTATATAAATAAAAATACATATATTTTTATATCAAATGCCAGTAAAAAACCATAGGAGAAAGTGCGTTTGAGACTATGTTCGATTATATGAGTAGACTAAACTGTATTCTCAAGTCATATCCATCACGATTTTTTTTTGTATTTATGTATTGCACTCAGATCTTGTTTAATTTGTTTGTTATTTTTTAAATTTATTTATAAATACACATATTGCTATATCATACTACAGTACCACTAGAGTATTGCGGGGGATCCCAATTCACAGTGATAATAATGTAGCACTCGTCAGTTAGAAAATATTGTATTATTGTATACAATATTATATCTAATATTGTTGAGCGTGTGTGTATGTTGTATGTCTGTCTGTACAGATCCATCAACGATCAGTGTTACCAGATGGAAGAAAAATTTTTATATAATTATTTTACTACAATTAATACATATCCAAAATCTTGAAACTGGTATTTTAATGATTTATATTAAATATATTATATATATTTCATTATTAATATTAAATTAATTTCAAAATAATATTAGAGCGTAGATATAAATATTAGATATCGCATTGCATATAAATAAGTCGTGTAAACCCGTAATGTTGCACTCTTCTCTCCTATTCGATAAAGGCATAATTGTGTCTCCCTCACTCAACACGTTACTGAGTGTGGCTGTGACAATACTTTGGCGATTATAACGTAATAATATTTTAAACATATTAAAGAAGTAGTTATTGGTAAAAAGTGAGCCTAGATGTATTTGAGTGTATGTTTGAGTCCATATGACATGTAGTAACAATGCATTTACCCATTTTACTGTGAAATATAACTGAAGATATGAAGAGAGATGTTTACAGTATAATGTTTGCCAGGTAACTCATGTTTTTGGCCACTTGATGTACTTGAACTAAACACACATTTAGCCACTCATGCGATATCTTATTTTTATATCTATATATTAGAGATATTTAATAATGCATAGTAAATGAAACAGTACTTATCGAGAAGCTCGTTTTTTAAATATTGTGATGAGTGTTGTCATCGAATGAAGACCGTATTAAATTATTTTATTTATAATATTCTTTGAAAACTCAAACATCTTCTGAAAGAAAAAATAAACAACTTATTACTGTTCTATTAAAAAACCAAGCAGAACATTAACAAATTAAAAATTTCAATTAAAATTACCCTAGTAGATTTATCAGATTTTATACCATAATTTTTCAAAAATGTCTAAAAATATCTTTGCATTTAAACCCATATTGACAATCGAGTATTGGCGGAAATGATTAAATACCCCCAATTGAGTATGTACACTTAGGGAGTACCCTCAATTTCCTTTGTTACTGTAAACACTACTGTTCCTATCCAGGTAAGGAAAGTTCCGATTAACGTGTGTAGTGCCGGAATATGAATACGCTTTCCGGTACACCTACATATAAAATATCTATTATCATGCTTGAAACAAACTACATACTTGTTTACCGAGAAGGCAAGACCTTTATGTACAGTCATTTATTTGCAAATTTGATTTCTGTTAATACTAGTGCTACTTGCTGCTAGCGAAATACTTGTAATATATCTATTTTACTGAAGCAATCAGCTAAAAGCCTTTCATACGTGCGTGTGATAATTATCATCGAAACACCACAAATGTTAATTAGGCACCTTGCTGATTATATATCATATCTTAAATATTACCTTTATAATATTATATTGCCGAGCAAAGTTTATACGTAATTGGCTGAGTAAAGTCAAAATATTATCTGTTGAGTACGATGTCAGGACGAATAACCTAATGTAAATATTACCTTCATGCTTTTCAAATGAATTATTATAATAATAAATTTGTTTGATATTTTATTTTATAAGATCTCGCTGGATAGTTGGTATAGGCCAATTTTTATTATCTAGCTTATTAAGGGTGAATTAATAGCCACGATTGAGGGTTGGGGTTCAATAAAGTCGGATAACCGTAAAATGAGTTTTGTAAATAAATTCGAAATTCTCGACCTGTGTAACTTTTGAATATCCCAATTAACCCTTTATCAAAGACAATATTTTGTAATATAAAAGATGTTTTACTCGATTATCTCGAAACTGATAATTTTAGTATTATTAAGTAATGGAATTCTTTCGCCTTTATTAAGTAATGGATTCCCAGGCATACGTCACCGTAAATACGATAGTAGAGTTACTAAGCTACACTAAAAATCTACACTTAAAAGGTTATTTGTTAGTTAATGCCTCGTCTGAGCCTCGGGCGAAGCACTAATTAACAAAATACCGATTAAAAGTACAAAAAAGTTTACGGCGACGCACACCTAGGTATCCCAAGCTCTACACACAGCCACTCAATTAATTTCTTTGAAACCAGCGTTATCAGCGTAATAGGCTATACATGCTGTGGTCATGGGTTCAAATCATTTTTAAATTGATTTGATCGGTTATTATGACTGAGAGATCGGGAATAATATTAATAAAATCCCGATTGATTGTCTTGTCCTAGGTATACTCTGATTTCCTGTATTGTAAGGTAAATACTGATTATTAAGTCGGTGACCTGTGTAACTAGTAATAGTTAATGTAATATTATTAGTTGTTGTGTCTAAAAAAACAAATTTGTAAAAACCTCTCTCAAAAGACATTCGAGGCGTATATTTAAATAAATAATCCAGTGATTTTTCAATAAAATCACGATCAGCAAATTCAGTTTATTTGCGGCTTAATAGTGATCATATAACAATCTTGGATAAAGGCCTATGACAAAAGCATCACTTGTTATTTAAAATGGCAGAATGCAGTCATTGCAGCGGTATTCACTTTTTATTCGTGCATCTGCTATAATTGGAAGTGTGTAAAATGTAAATGAATGTGGCTTGCACAAAAGATGCGGAATATTGGGCATTCATTGGCTGTTCTTTTACTATGAAAATACCAATAAATGTGAATTATTACTGATTGGGATCGTTATTATACAACATGTCTTTTATTGATACTCAAATGATTAAATGTAAGGAATGGTACATTAAATGTAACACAACCACGCCTTCACTAATGGTCCAAGTCGGCTAGTTAAACTTTTCAATGTTTAATTATTATTTTAAATAGTTTGAGAATCTTGCTTATTTACTTATTAGGTGATTGACTGCCTGATTTGAATTTGTAAACAAAGTACGGTACAGCGTTATTTCAACCAAAATGCACTACTCACATTGGAAAGTAAACAATACCTTGTTGACAGATTTGAAATCATAAAATTGTTTTTGTTTTACTCTCATGACAACATTTATTCACTCATTAATAAAACTGAAGATTCTCAAGCTGCCATAATAAATTATTTTATTATAAAAAAATATATTTTTTTTAAACAAAAAAATGCTTCGGCCCGTTTTAATATATTTTTTTAATAATAGCACTGGCATTACATAATGGTGAAAAAAATCTTTTAGTTCCAAAAAAAAACATGTTGTATAAGACTTAATTCATACTTTTCGACGTGCTTTGTTTAACATGTTATAATATAAATATTATATATTATGGAAAAATCTCATATTCTCGTAAACATAAGATATAGGATAGTTTGTGTCATCAGTATAGAATTTTCCTTAGCAAGGCAATATTTTGTTCAGTGTGTCTACTTTATGTGATATATTGCTGAAGCTAGTAGCTTCAAAATTGCATTGTTCCTAACCGACATTATACCATATATTTTTATCGAATCTATTTTAATTAATATGCATTTTGTGACTAAAAAAAAACTTAAATTGGTTGCACGTATACTGTATCTGAAAAAGTTCTTAATGTGTGTCGTTTTAGTCGTTGTTTCAAAGGTAAAACTTTCAAACTGAAACTCGCTTTTGTTGTAGAGCAAGTGCAAAATACACCTGATCCTACAACAAAAGTTGACCTCTGTTCACTGTCTGATAATATTATGATAAGCTGTTTCTAATTTAAATAAAAGCTTACTTTATTACTCAAATAGTGTTTGAATTCCGATGGCATAACGTGTTATTTTAATTTCGAATAATTATATGATGTTATATGTCTACCGTGTTCAAAGCTATTTGATAATTCATTTTAATGTTTACTAATTTATATCTTCTTTGTTTCAGGTTAGTACATATTATCCGCTTCCTACTTAATACTACTTCCTTCAAATACGCAAGTATCCAATTTGGTAATTCAATTTGAAAGTATCGTAAGTTATTTCTGTAGATTCAACTAAGTTCAATAATTCATAACTGAATCATATATCTGTTCTGTTTACTGACCACTCAAATATCTCACTGCTATAATATGCTAATTTTTTTAATTTTGTACGAACCATTAGGATAGTTGATTATTATAGAAGTGAGATAACTTTGAAGCTCATGTTTCAAAATTAAGTTAGTAGTTGCCTCGTCGTCTGGCAACTCTGTAATTGGTGGTTTATTGTTATTATTTATTAAGATAACAATGCCTTATTATTCGTTGTTTTAATTTGTTTCGAATTTTGATTATGGCTTAAGAGTATTTATAAAAAGTAGATTAGAGAAAATTGCGATATTTCTCATACATTGTTTGTGATGTCTTTGATCTATGGGTAAATACTTCAGCACAAGTTAATGTAACGTCAATATAACTAATGCAACTTGTAGTTTGTTATAGAATGTACGTGTAACAATTGCATTAAATAGTTGCAATTTATAATGTACGTATTAAAGTTGAATTTTGTTTATTTATTCAACTCAAGAAATAAACACCACAGCCTTGACATGATGTATGAATAATTGGCATGGATACAGATACAACCAATATATTATTCATAGTCTTCATTATATGCCAAACTGTAGTCACTATTATCATATTTATGTATGTGTTATATTCGAACCTCGGCCAGGAGGGTGAATAAACAGGTTTTAAACAATTTCTATCATTTTGAGCACTGCGCGGGTTATTAACAGAGCAATCTTAAAACATGTACATATATTTTTTATGTAAATACCAGAGAGTTGAAATAAAATAATACCATAATCAAATAGGAAAGCAATATTATAAAGGTTGCAGAGCTCGAAAGCACTTCATTACACCCACTTAGACTAGGTCTGGTTATATTACTATAATATTTTTTAATATAAATTATATAATATGAAAACGATTGTTATGTTTATTATTTAGAATGGGTGAGAGAATCCCAAAATTTTTTTTTACCCTTCACTTCCATGAAAGTAACAAATAATTATTTTTTTAAATATTTTTGCGATAACTTATATCCCTTTAAAATATTCTTACTGATTAAAAAAAACTATGTATTAATATTAATTATACGGAAGGACGAAAACTCAATATCAAACATGTTGTAGTTCACACTAATTCTCTATTAGCTTTAAGTGATTTATATATATCGTTTTATCGTCGGTATGTAGTGCATGTATTGGGATTAGCTTGATTGGGGTTGCAGACGCAGGAATGGGGTAACGGTGGCTGGGTGGGTCAAGTGCGCAGGCAGTCGTTTGAGTGCTTAAGGGTTCAAGTCCTGGTAGAAGTGGTGACTTTTTTCTCCCCGTTGCACTGTTTAATGAGTCGCTTTAATTGCCGACCAACCCACTAATAGTACCACCCCCTATTGTTGTGCCATGTTCACACCCTGTCGCACCTTCCACTGATATCCTCGTTCAGCAGTCTTTATCGAATACATTTATCCCTTCCGACTACTATTATCAATTATTTTTTACCGAGGTCGGCTTATGTGGTTTATATTTTTATGTTTTTTTGCCACTTTGCTATATATTATATAATGAAGGGGTTTGTTTTCCAGCAATTCGTGACCGGACATACAAGCTGTGTCATTATAAAATAATCCTCTAAGGTTTTTTATACCTTTAAAGCACTAATTTTTAGTAGTGCGTCGCGGTATATATAATATACGAGGACTACTTATATTTTGTGTTAACGATGAGATTTACACATTATATAAGAGCGTGAACGTAGTGCAGTTTATTAGGGCTTTAACATTAGGTTGGGTTAAAGAGCAGGAGGATAGTATCGGAAATACTATCCAGCAAGCCTGTGGGTAAGAGAAGGCAGGTTAGACCTAGGCTAAGATAAGGTAGTTAGGAGTTTAGGAATTAATAACTGGAGGAGTAAATAAGTGGAAGATGCTGGTAAGGGAAGCCTTGGTTCATCAATGAACTGGAGTGCTTATGATGATGATGACTTATATTTTGTGTTACCAATTAGTTTCTCAATGTTTATGTTTGTTCCACTCTTATAGATCCAAATTATCTATTTACTTTCGTAACCTTGTTCTATATTTATTTGTACCTATTCCTTGTAAAAGCCTTCACGAGAGTTAATTGTCAACAAAACTATTTTTACTAAAAGGATATGTAATTTTTTTACTAAGGATATACTATTAACACGTGTTCTATTATTGTGTAGAGTTTAACTAAATTTCCACTAAGGGACATTATGGTTTGCTATTCTGTCTGGAGGCGAGGTTCATCAGACAAAAGATTCGGACTTCGATACACCGAACCTCTTATTGTTGTCGGTTTAACGAGATTGCGATGGGCTGAATTAAATTTTAATGCGTTTCAGTCGCCAAATTATTCCCCTGTTTCTTTCTGGTTCAGTTCTACGCTGAACACTTTCTGACAAAAATGTGAAAAAATCAACCAGGTTTCGTTGTAAAAACACATTTGAATACACGTCTACTAGTAAATTTATCGTTAGGGTATTTTCTCTGTTTTTTTGCAGGATTGCAAAATATTTTTTTGCGTTGAATCACATTTTTTCAGCTCTTTCAAGCGGACCTTTTGACGGCATGCGTCCGTTAAAATTTCCCCACTATTCAATATCAAAGGATTCAATTTTTTTTCATAAATTGAATATACAGTGTTGACTGTTGTAAAGTGGGTTTATGTGCTTCGGTGGAATTTCATGGGGTTTTTAGATAAATGATTTTTACCCTCTTCGAAAGGCAGGTGATGGCGTAGAATTAAAATTTCTCGTTTTAATTGTTTTAACTGCCCCCTTACGAAAGAGACTGCGGTCTCAGTTCCGCCCTTATCAAATTTATGGCTTACCCGCCATAAGTACATCTTTTCAACCCCAAAAAGCATTCATATCTGGTCGATTATATTGCAATTCATGGATATATTTAATATATATATATTTTTAATTTTCAATCGTGTATTTTAATTAATCAGTAGTTACCACACGTTCACCCCTTGACCCTCTCGTCCTTCGTCACAGACATAATCAATATCAATGTTTACGGGGTACGCCCATCAATACATCGATCAATATTCAGGCCGTATCGTGAACTCTTTTTTTTCCATATAATCAAAGTATGTTCCCGTGTGTTAAAAGGGCGAATGTAATCCGTAGTTTGTGAAGCTGTATTAGTGAAACCGTTTTTCATTACTTATCTGGGATAATTTATCTACCAGATGGAACAGCCTGCTTTGAGGAAGTAGACGTTTTGTAGATGATCTCTGATTTCTCCCACGTACATAACCAGAATAATTGAATTAGATGCCATGATGGATTTTATGGAATACAAGTATGCGACAATTTTACAATCCTTCTAAAAAATATTTTTTATAATGCTCACATCTTAATTCAATCTTTACATCATTCATATATCCAATTTTGTAAAAGCTATTCATCATTGCTGCCTTTGAAATGCTGCCAAATATTAACACGTGCTTGCATGCCTCATAAAATCTTTTGTGGGAACTATTTTCGAAGAATTTCCCTCCTATAATATCGTCAATGCGGTATATAGAATTGGTATTTTAATCGACATACTGTTGAATATGAATATTTTTAATCATAATAGAGTGAATTTATTTAATAATATTTGTCGGTCTTTTTTTTTGCTTAGACAAGTTCTTTTCAGCACAACTCATTTTTTCATACGTTTTCTGTTTATTAAGGTAGTGATTTATTAAAGAGTGTGTTTCGCTGGTTTGTCAGTTTCTCACGAAAACTCATTTTTCCTTTACAGATTTTTTCCCAGACATTTTCATTTGGCTTTTCCTTTTTGTATGTCACGATCGCCGAGTTATGATCTCGTTTATTCTTTTAAATGTGTCAAGAAGTATATACTAGTCCAATACAATTATTAAGAACACACCTAAAAATAAAAATTCGTTCTTTTTTGACACATGTTTCCTTTGAAAGACGAGAATATTTAACACAAAGATAAATACATTTTTTTCATATGTCTTGTATTTTTATATATTGAAATTATATATACTAGCATAGAATAGCCCATAAAAATTAATATATACTAGTTACTTATTTAAGTTCATTCAAGAACATTATAATCAACTAGGGTAATTTTGATTGAAATTTTCAATTTTTTGATATTTTTTTTAATACGATTGTTATATTTTGAGCTTTGATTTCATTTTTGCTAGTACTTTTTTATCGATAAGAAGATTTTTTTGATTTAAAAAATAAATTATAAAAATGTGGAATTATTATGCATTATTAAATCAAATACCTCCAAAAATATTTTGAATTTATTTAGTTATTTCAATCGATAATGTTTTTAGATGCTCTACTTTGTTTTTAATACGAATGTAATTAGTTGTTTGTTTTTTCATTAGAATGAATTTTCAAAGGTTATTATTAATAAAATCGTTCAATACGGTTTTCATATGATGACAACACTCATCAGAAATCGAGAAGAAGAATCGTTTTGAGATTTTAGATATGTATTGATTATGATTATATAATTGTATTTATCAATACTATTCGTCTTAATTTATAACACTCCTCTATAATCAAAATTAATGTACAAATATGAAGCGTGTGTCTCAAATAATTGTCCCTGAGAACAATGATGCTCGAGTAAATGAATGTGTGTGAAGTCAAAGTATGTAAAGTACTAGTCGTTTTCAGTGTTCTGAAGTGAAAGTTTGCTTTGAGGTTGTCAAGTGAAAGGTTGCCTTTACTACCCCATCAATATTAATTAGCTCTCGATTCTCTGCACCCCATCCTCACCATACTTTGTTCATCACAAATCGATCAAAACAATACTTTTACACTTTCAATATATCTAAAATGCCGTGTCCTTATAGATCAAAACACATTTTAAGTATAAAGAAACTGTAGTCGATAAATTGAGTTAATTAAGTATCGTAGATTGTTGGTGTATGTGACTCTTTAGCTAATTTGTCATAACTGGACTTCAAATATAACATGACTAACTTATCAGTCCATTGTGACGCTTTGCTTTTGTCTCAATCCGATCATCATCAAATAAAATATTTATATATGTATTTTTGGAAATTTTCCTAATTTATTGTCTTCTAATAGAATTAGCAGATTCATATTCCGATATTTGTCACGTTAACAATGTCGCATAATAAAGGCTGTGTCTTTGATCGATTGACTTGATCAGTGCCTAATTAGTAGAGCTTAGTTAGGATGCTTAATGGATAGGTTATTAAGTTGGAATGACGTATCTTCCCGTGGGATTTTACTCTAGCTAAAGTGCAGTTGTTCAGTTTGACTTTCACGCCAGGTGACTTCAGGTGTCTTATATATCCTTCCATATACTCTACTGGATGCATCAGTCAAAAAAAAAACGAATACGCCTGAGATTTATTTTATTTGTTAAAAATTGGAAAAAAAGATTACATTCTTTATACATCAAAAAAATAATTAAGATATACAGAGTGGACTTGAAATAACTGAGAATATTTAAGAGGGTGGTAGAGTATCGTAATAACTGATTTTTTTTTTTATTTAATATTAATAGCGCTTTTGGAATCAAGTTTGGGCTACCATCATGGAACAAACTGTTTCTCTGAAGTACTCAGTAGTGACTGTCACGTGCATATTGTGTCTGTTATACGTAATTAATATTATTCATTATTTTTTAATAATTATTAATAAGAAAAAAAAAAATATCTTATTTCGATTATTATTATGATACTGTCCACCCCCTAAAATATTCTCAGTTATTTCAAGTCCACCCAGTATATATAAAATAAATTTAAAAAAAATATATTCAAGATTTGTATTACTCGAGGTAGTCTTCTCTATGAAGGTTTTTACATAGTCTAGTCGAAAAATCCTTAACCAATTCGTGTTTTTTTTAAGTATATTTTTGAGATGACGATTGTGATTATTGAATATGTCTGTGTTATTTTATACTGGATCCACTGGAGTCACACGCCATATAAAGGTTTACAATTCTCTTAAAATGTTTTCAACACGTATATATTCATTTCAACTCTTTTATTTTTGTTTCAACTTTATTTTTGAGCGAGCCGCTTTGTAGCTCAGGGGTTAATGTGACAGATTCGTGAGTGAGACTCTCGGGTTCGATTCACAGTGTCACTTGGTAGATCTACTAGATCTGAAGGACTAATTGCTGTGTGGTGGCCTGGGAAACCACCTCTACTATATTATCCCATAAAGACTCCCGTCAAAAGGGAAGGCATCACATATTTATTTATTTTATACTGTACCGATGCTTATATAGTCTTATTTTAAAAATGTAGTCTATTAACTAATCATATACATATTAAGATTGATCCATGTATTAGCTTGTATTAAAAGAATTAACAATGTTCAGTGTATTTTCCAATAGTTTATGAAATATAAAGAGGTCGGGCGGAGAGTACGGTAATTGATTTAGCTGGTCGCTTTGACAGGCTGTTATTGTGTTACTGGCTTAATTACTGACCAATACCTACTTGCTCGTTGGTTACTCTCACCCCACAGTTAAACCATTCCACTAACAATCATATTCCGATTGGCTTTTATTAGATACTACCAAATCGCTTCTCATTACATGCTCAACTCGGCACTCGGTGGACCGGTTAATGGAATAACTTTAATCACCATAAACTAAATATTTCAAATAGGGTATTTACTAATAAAGACTTTTTGTTTGGAATATTTACAAAATATCCAAATTAACATAACAAATCGCTTAATAGACAACGCACATCTTAGCTTATTTATTAAAAACTAATATGACTCATTGATAATACTGTTGTCATTGGATAAATACTATTTATGGGTTCAAATTCCGCTCAATTCAAAATTTTAAAATTTATTGGGAGATTGGGAATAATAGTAATAAAATTCAGATGTTCTCAGAACTCTGATTTCCTTTATTGTAAGGTAAATACTGATTATTAAGTCGGTAACCTAGTAATAGTTAAGATAACCGACAGACAGTGAAATAACACTTTGTTGTCTCTAAAAACCCAAAATTATAAAAATCCTCTCTAAAGCCTCTCAGGGCGTATATATAAATAAATAAAAAAAATTCTAAATATTCAGTCATTTATAATAAAGAAACTCAAATATTTCTATATACAAAATATTTTATTTTTCGTACTGAGTATACTAACTACTATTAGTCTTTATTGAGAAAGTTAGATTAAATAAATTTATTTAATTATGGAATTCCACACAAACGTCAACACTATTAATAAATTCCAATATTTGTGGTTAAAAGTGTTTATTTTTGAAGGATTTTTATGTTACTGGTCCATCGATTTGATGCTTTTTATTGTTTTACTACTTTGTACTCGTTTTACGATTTATGACAAGCATATAAATATTTAATATATGAACTATCTCAAAATTTATCCCAAAACAGACAATATTTAGAATGACACGTTTTACATAATGAATATATTTGATGATCCGTATACGTTTTTTTTTTTGCGTAATCATAAAATAATAAATCTATTTATCGAAAAAAATTACACACACATTCATTATTAATTATTACCTTATTTTTATTATTCAAAAGGAATTGTAATGCCATAAGTATTTTTATTTATTTACTCAAGTATTTCACAAAAAGCTTTCGGGAAAACTCGCCAGGTGTCAGAGTTAACATGTAATTATTTCAGGGGAAATGTGGTTTGTAGCTTGGATAAATTTTCAGGAATGTTTCCTGAAAAAGGTTTGTGTGTTTCGTCAAAAGGTGGTAACACAATCTTAAGTTTCAGCAGTAAAATCAATAGATAAGTACATTACATATCGTTATAGACAATAATGTATATTATTTATTTTTACGCTCTATAAAAAAATTCTACATCTTCTAAATACAATAAAATATTGTGTTTATTTTTTATGTATTTAATGAAGTAGAAATTTGACATTGTGAAGCTTTTAAGCCAATTAGTCTA
This sequence comes from Agraylea sexmaculata, assembly GCA_022606485.1. Lineage (NCBI taxonomy): Eukaryota > Metazoa > Arthropoda > Insecta > Trichoptera > Hydroptilidae > Agraylea > Agraylea sexmaculata. Next base: position 11,552 of record JAGTTH010005671.1, on the reverse strand, counting down.
GAACAAGGTAAGCTCCTTGCCCTTTATACCTTACATAAAACATTTAATAATTCGCATCCCAACAAAGCCGCTTTGCTCAAATTAAACGCAAAGGACATTCACATACATACATTATGAATAGGCTATTTATTTTGAACCATGCCACAATTATTCATTTCAAGTTTTCATCAATCAATAATAGAAATTATTTTAATATTTTGCATCAAATATTTAATATCTCCGTTCGCAGCTTAGCTGTAATAATAATTTGAGAAATATATTTTCGAATCTGGATGCTGATTGCACATATTGTACTATCGAGATTATCGTATTGTGAAAATGCCTCAGAAAATTTGATGGAGATCGAAAAATCGTACGATGCGAACGAGAAAATAAATTACAAAGCTAATTCGAAAGCATCCCAAGAATTTTCGATATAAATAATATATAAATAAACTTAATTTCGCCTCTAAATGCCTATAAATCAGTATAATATAACACAATTAATGATATCATGTTGGATAGAAAAACATTTTACGTTTTATTTAATGTATCCCAACGACACATTTCGTATAAAACTATTTATTACTGAAAAGTATCATTTTATTTCATCCTGATTTGATTATTAGGACTCAATCTGTGGCTTTGTTTATCAATAAAATAATTTTTATAATCTAAAATTGGAACAAAAGATATTTATTAATTTTGATGTTGCTTTACAATTTGGTTAATTTTTAAATTATAAAGAGGCTTAAGATTATTAACATTTTCGAAACATCGAATTTAAGAAAGAACTTGTATACAAGGTGAGGGAAAAATTATATGTATATTTTTTTTTGGAAATAAACCCATCTGGACACAATTTATATCTAGTTTCGAATGTTTATTTGGTAACTACTAAAAGCATACCTATTTTTAAATATATGTATTTGTATTCGTGGGCTGCTTTTTCAGGATTTGAATAAGAAAAAAAACGTAGTAATAAGTTTTAAACCCAGCGTTCTAAAATAGTCAGACCCAAATATTTGTTCGGACAGTACGTGTTTCAAATGTCGATTTTATAATGGGAATTTCACAAGATAATATATAAAATGATATGGGAATTTAGAATCGTTTTCCATTGAACCATCCATCTAAAGGATCATCCATCAAAAACGTGGCTATGTGTCAACATTGATTATGAACAATAGCTTTCCCGCCAGTCTAATCGATCGATATTCGATACTAATATTACATGATTGTTATTATACTGGATAAATATATCTGAAATCAAATGAGACACGATAATTTTCATTTTCATATTATTACGATTTAATATTTGATTTATGTATTATTTTTTCAGTCATAATCGTCGAACGACTTTTCATGTTAAATTATGAAAGGCGGTAGACTGTGAAGAGATAGTAAAAGATATTATTTTCTGACTCACTGAACCTGTTGGCTCGCTTTTTTGTATGAAATAAAATATTTATAATTCTTTTACGTTCGCTTCATTTTCATAATTTGATATTATAAAAAGCTGTAATTTATGTAGAGCCTTTTCACACTATAAACGTCTGCATAATATATATATTTTTTTACGCTTGAATAATCAACAATCTGAGGATGTTTTTACTGAAAATACCAGAAGGAAAACATATTTTGTGTTGAATGTTGTCGAAACGCGACGGTGCATAAAATATTATTTTTTCACCAACACTTGTTGCCTTGTTAAAGGTAATCCATATTATTTTTTATCATTCTTATTTATAAGGTTTCATAATCCTTAAAAAATATGATGTGTAGCATACAAGTTTTGCATCGTGTAGCAATAAATCTTTTATGAATATTTCTTTCCGTACACAATTTCGATATATCCGGTTCACATATGAAACTTTTCACCTTAAGATCGCTAGACTTGTTTTCACATATATCATTCTCAGTAAGAATTATTTATTGGCGAATATTTTTTGATATATATATATATATATATATATATATATATATATATATATATATATATATATATATATATATATATATATATATATATATATAATTGTTGAACGTGTATGTATGTTGTATGTCTGCCTGTACAGATCCATCAACCATCAGTGTTACCAGATAGAAGAATAATATTTTATATAATTATATTACTACAATTAATATATATCTAAAATCTTGAAACGGGTATTTTAATGATAATAATATTAAATTAATTTCCTAATAATACTAGAGATATTTAATAATGCATAATAAATGACAATTCTCAAAAAACAGTATTTATCGGAAAACTCGCTTTTTAAATATTGTGATGAGTGTTGTCATCATATGAAAACGTAATAAAAAAAAATTAATAATATTTAAACGGAGTAACGTAACGACCCGGGGTTGCCAGATAGAAAAATAATATTTTATATATTTAATCATAATGAATACAGATCTAAAATATGAAACGATAAAAATACTTAATTTCAAAATAATTTTAGAAATACATATTTAATAATGCATAATAAATGAATGTAACTCAAAAAACAGTATTTATGGGAAGGTTTTTAAATATTTTGTATTGATTGAAATTAATTATTAAATAAATTCAAAATATTTTAAGAAATATTTAATTTGATAATGCATACAAATTCCACATTTTTATAATAAAAAAATTTCTAATCGATAAAAAAAACTTATTTAAAGCAAATAATTAAAAATAAAGCAGAGCATCTAAAAACAATATCGATTGAAAATATTAAATAAATTCAAATTATTTTTTAGAGGTATTTCATTTGATAATGCATAGTAATTCCACATTTTTATGCTTCATTTTTAAAATAAAAATTTTCTTCTAATCGATTGAAATGAAATCTAAACTCAAATATAACCGTTCTATTAAAAAACCAAGCAGAACATAAAAAAATATTAACAAATTGAAAATGTCAATTAAAATTACCCTAGTTATTAAATAATTAGATGTAGTCATTGGCGATTTTCAACTAATGGTGCTCCAAAATATTTGTGTATTTAATGAAAATACATAGCATGACGATCAAACGTGGCAACGAAGGCTTTCGATCGAAGAAGCGAGAAAGTTGTGGAGGGTAAAAATATTTTGTCGTTGTCGTACTTAGAGCCAAACTCGCTGTACGAGAACTAAACTTCTTGCCAACTTTTAATACGAGTTTTCCACCTTCCTTTACCACATCACCACCACTCTTCACAAATACCTTGCTTCTCACACACCACCGGTAAAATCGATCATTCGTCTGTGTACTAGAAAAGGATACCTTTGTAGGCATTTCCTTTTGTCACCCACCGCGAATAACAAATTATTTATTTTACTTTATACATGAACAAGTTTCTCGACATCTATGTATTTTAAGCTGTATATCAATTTTTATCAATACATTTACTTTAGTATAGTCACACCATTTTTCGCGAAGAAGACTTTTGATCAAATAATGGCTCAGGGGCGTGGCTACAAATACTGTAATCATGCATTCAAATCCCGCTTAATTAACAAAAATTGATTTGATCGGTTATTACAATTGGGAGATCGGGAATAATATTAATAAAATTCCGATCGATCGTCTCCATCCAGGTTTACTCTTATTTATTGTTAACCATTATATGTTGTTTGTTAATGTAGAGTTTATTGTTGTTATTATTTATTAATCCTCAATTTCATACTTTTTTACAGTGGTACCTCGAGATACGAATTTAATACGTTCCGGGATCATCGTCATGTCAAAACAATCGTATCTCAAAAGCAATTGTTCCCAAATAATTCCATACAAACTGCCATTAATCCGTTCCAGCCCCTTAAAAAAACCCAGCAAAAAAATGATTTTCTTAACGTACCACGGGTTTTTGAATAAAAACTGTAAATAATTCTGTACAATCGGCAATGGATAATTGGAAGGTGGATAATTTGAGGTTAAAATAAATAAACTAGTAATAATCCACGTATTAAATATTTCTTGATTATTAAATGATTTTTACATATACACAATTCAGGCGCGAAATTCTAGTAGTGATAAAAATTAGCGATCATCTATAAAATTATCGCACATAAAAATTCGTATCTCAAATTTTTGTCGTATGTCGAGGTACCACTGTATTTAATATTCGATCTCATATCAATAAAAATTGTTAGTAAAATTCTCATATTATTTAAAGGTAAAAAGATTTATGTAGTCTGTACACCTGTCTAATGAATTAGATGTTTTTATTATTATGGTACATATATATTTACTCTGCTTACCTGGATCGTAAGGTAAATCCTTTTTTTAGGGGAGATTATTTATATGTCGGGCAGAGACTAGTAACATTATCAGCTGTCTTTGAATTGGCACGTTATTTTGCCTGAAATAACAACATAATTGAGATTTTTTAAATTGTTTTTTAAATGATTTTAGAAATGGCAATATTTAAATTGGGTAATATGTCGTAGAGCGGCGCAGAGTTAATAAATGTCATGTAGCGTATCGATCACAGGAAAGAGGCCCCTTTCTCTCTCTCTCCTGTTTTCAAAATATTTACCTGGAGAATAAAAATAGCTAAAACATTTTATAAAAAAAAAATGTTCCATAAAACCGATTTATCTTAATCGCGTGTGCTGAGTCTTGTAGGGGAATTCGATACTTTTGCATAAATATAAATGTGAGTTTCCTCTTTGTTCTCGTCCTGAAGAAATAATCGTATTGTGTCGATTTGCCATTGATTTATTGTGTGTAATGTTTCACTCAGCATATCGCATTCTTGTGTTTCTCCTCATCCTATGTACTTTTTTTTATCCTAAACTCCTATTCCTTTGATACACAATATTGCGTTTATTTTGCTGACACAGCTTGACTCCACTTTCCGGGAAAGGCCGTCTTTTATCCCGGAAATACCGGAAGCTATCGAATAACACCGCTTTTAAAGGGGGGCAAAGTCGTTTTATTTGACACCTCTTCCCTAAATACCTGCGCTGTCAATTTTTACCTTTCAATATTAAATACGCACATATATACAGCGTGGACTTGAACTACTTGAACGATTTTAGGGGGTGGTAAGGTATCGCGAATATAAGCGAAAAAAATATTATTAATTAAAAATAATTATTACGTGTATAACAGACACCATAAACACGCTACAATCACTACTGAGTACATCACAGAAACAGCTAATTCCAAGATGGTGGCCCAAAATGACATATGATATATATAATTAAATTAAAGCACGATATTTTGACTAATCTTTAAGAGAATATATTACATTTTATTTATCAAGTTTGAATTTTATATCGACTGATTGATAATAATGACAGTACAATACTTGTTATTAATTAATTATATAAGAAATAATTCGAAATATTAATAGTGCTTTTGGAATCGAGCTTAGGCCACCATCTTGGAATCAGCTGTTTCTGTGTTATACGCAGTAGTAACTGTCGCGTGTATATTGTGTCTGTGAAATACCTATTTAATATTTAATTATTAATATATTTTTTCACTTATTTTTGTAAAACCCTACCAATCTCTAAAATATTCTCAGTTCACCCACCCTGTATACGGATTTTTTTAAATTATTAATTTAAAAAATGCTTAGTTCGTATTACACAGAACAGCTGATTCCAAGATGGCGACCCAAACTCCACCCCCTAAAATATTCTCAGTTAGTTCAAGTCTACTCTATATATGCGTTAAACCTTCATTCTTTTTACGGTTATATATTTCTATGGGACTTCAAGGCATGGATTTATTTATATGATTGGATGCGTGGGATGTTAACAAATTAGGACTTATCGAGTAGGTCTATAATATTGTGGTTTAGCTGTAAAAATCAGGCTTTATGGTAAGCCTTGTAGAGTCACGCATGAATTATTGATGGACTGTTCCACATACACACACCCGGTTTATCCCTTACCTTTCCCCACTTTTACATACCAAATACTACCACTTTTGGTAATGTTACCCAATTCGGATTCTGACTATAACATGTGTGTGTCTATTTCAATGTTTGTTCAATCCCCAGGTTGTATTATTTCCTTGCATCTTTGAAACTGAAAACCCAAATTATCTTTATATATATATATATATTTCTTCTGTGCATGTGTTTGTCACTAAAATCCTCCCAAACGGTTGGGCCGATTTTAATGATATGCTTTGTGTGTGTTCAAGGGGATTCCATAATGGTTTATAAGTAGTTGTTGATTTTGAAATGTTTTACATAGGCCCTGCAGACATCGCTACAGGACATACATACATATATGACAAATACTTCGATTATATACAGTTGTTCTACTTTTTTGCGTTTATTATTGATTGAAGTTCCTGGACCGACATCCACCAATTTTTGCAAAAACAAATTTATTGATAGATGATAACCATTGAGATCTCACATTTATATAATCCGTGTTTTTCCAAGGTCTTATATATTTTTCGTGTTGCAGAGTTGAAAAACCATAGAATTTCTTTATTCTCCTCAAGGATTAACCATATATATTGTATAATACATCCCATGGCATTACGATAGATTATATATTTTGTGTGTAAAATTTTTCACCTGTAACTTCAAAAGTATTTTTATAAAGGGGAAGTTATTGGGATAAAAAACATAGCACAACGCATAGCAAACATAGCATGGAAACATAGCACAAATTTCAAATAAATGCATGTTTATTATGCTTATATATAAGAGATTTTGAAACGCATAGTGTGTATGTAAGCTTTTTTTAAAAATGTTAGTTAGCTAGGTAAATTCTCTTTAAAACGTATATCATAACTTTTTTTTTCAAAAATGTCAGAGAAGCGTTTTTGATTTGTAACGATACATTAGATAGATTGATGAGCCAATTAAATGAAATTGTATTTTGTAAGACAACACCCAGGAATACCATAGTCTTCCAGATGCCAGATTATTCACTAACGGTCACAATGGGTCACACCGAAAGATGAAAATATGAGTCTAGAACTATCGCACAGGTGATTTATAATATTCTGACAGCAAGGATTATATCAAGGACATCTGACAGCAAGGATATCATAACTATTTTTTTTTTCAAAAATGTCAGATAAGCGTTTTTGATTTGTAACGACACATATCTTTATAATAATAATTTTCATCAAGATGGTCCAGATGGTTACAGCTTTTTCAAAAAAGTAAAGACGTGTGTACAGACAGTGTGTAGAGGACAACGTTTGTCGGGTCACCTAGTATTAATAAAAAATTCATTTGATTATTTTGTTAAATCCCAAGCTCATATTATATTGATAGGTATTAGGGGTGTGTAGGTGGTGAAGCTAATTTTCGATAGGTTTGGTTGCGTGGGCAATTCAGGGAGAGGAGTCCTTCGAGTGTTGGGAATATTTGAACCACCGCACTCACTCATACATATTGAGTTACGTCACTTACCATATTCCAATATACCAAATATTCACCTAACCTATACTTTCATCATGGACTCGATCTGCTATATGACGGGAAAACTTTTGTGTGAAAGCCAACCGAGACAAAGGGAATATTTCTATTATTTTGTGAAATCCCGTATTTGTTGCAATCACAATGCATTCTATAACACCAGTCGATGGTTGTTGATTTTAACAACACAGTATTTCGTATAATACAACCCCACGATCTCTCAAATCAATTATATATATTTTTGTGTTGAATATGGAGAATATATTACAATTTCTTTATTTCATTTGAATTTTATTCATTGTTGAAATAATACAATACATCTTTGGAAATATACTTAAGTGTACAGAATATATATAGAATAACATGAGATAAAAATTTTGAAGGTACCTAATATTAAATAATGGAAAGTATTGAAATAAAAACCAATTCACAGAAATGGGGATTAACAACAATAATTACAAAGTATAATGCCTAAAACTAAATAACAGTTTGTTTGGGTAAAATTTTAATCTAGTGAATTATTTCAATGTTATTAAATTTTCTAATAATATCAATTTTAAAAGTTCATTGGTAAAGTGAACTTACGTTTCCTCGAATCATATTTGTTTTTTTTGGCATTACTTATAATCGGGTTAATAATTTTAGTGTAATGTTTGTTACTCAAATCTGCTATATTTGCTTTGATCATTTTTAATCTCGTGGACTTCTTGATATGTATGATTTTAATTTTACTTAAATGAGATGTTGCCTTCGTACACCAAGCTGGGCATCCAGAATATGGGGAATATAGAATATTAATTGTATAGATTTATAGATAAATGATTTTTTACAACTAGTGAACTAAATTAGGTTTAACTTTTTAATCGACACTTCTGTATTAGATATAACTATGATAAAAGTTTTACCATCATAGGTCGTTAAATAACCATTATAAACTTTCAAAATCATTCAACATGACTTACATACATCCCAATGTAAAAAGACCAATTCCGTTTAAAAATTATAACCATACAGTACAATATTAATATACGGAATAGATGAAGTGTAGACACGTGTTCTCCTAAAACCGATTTATGAATGAGTAAACACTTATGATGTAAAATGATCATCATTACCATTTCTGACCCATATCACTCTTCAAATATAAATACATCACTCAGTGTAAGCTTTTAAGCATTTAGATTAGTCATTAAAACTAGGCTTTGGAATTTACTCCTTTTAAGTGCTTACGAGTAGTTGGTAAAAATAATATTTGCGCTTGTTAATGTATGCTTACACATTATAATTTAAAATTATTTGCGTTAATTTGTACATAATGTGTCGGGATAAGTTTGAATTAATAGTAAAAGCACTACTCCTAAAGTACTAGAGCTATAAATAACAAGTAATATAATATAAACAAATCAAAAGAAAAAAAAAACACAAATCTTAAAATAATTTAAAACAAGTTTTTAAATATTCGACGACAAAGTCACAGTTAATTTAACTAATTGCTTTGTAATATCCTAGCTTGTAAGTTTTAGAGGTTGGTTCAGGTGTCGGCTTGTATAGAACTACTGCAAACATGATTTAATTGTATTTGTTAAGGGTTTCACCAAAATGATATCATACGTGAAATAAATAAAACAATATAATGTATCCAATATTTTTATCTCTGAATCATTGAAATATTATTTGTCCTTTTGATTTTAATATTATTTGGTCCGTACCCACTTAAAGAGTTTACGACTTCCCTCGCGGATGATTGAAGCATTCACGTTGTTTTCTTAGCCTTTGAATATGATTGTCAAAAATGCTATGGCGGCTTCATAGTATTCTCGATGATGATGTTGATGGTATGAGAAGAGAGTACAAAAGGTCGCGTGTATTTGCATAGGGAGCCGCTGGAGAGTTTGAAAGCGTTTGCCTGACCCCAGGCAGCCTTCTCAGCAAACACCCCAACACTCTTATTACCACCCTCCATCCTACACCAAACTACCCTCCATAAACCATCTTATATTCATTTCATCACCTAACCAAATATCTCATTTTAAGACACTTCTAATCGCTGCCAATTATATAATTTGATTGATATACGTGGAAATTTATTTTTATTTTATTAAATAAGGGAAACCAGTTCTCTGGAAAACAAGAAAACCTACATCTCCATATAATTATAACCTTAACTATATATATATATATATATATATATATATATATATATATATATGCTCTATATATATATATATATATATATATATATATATATATATATATATATATATATATATATTTCAGAGAGAGATGTGGAAAATAAACATATTGGATATTAAAAAAAAGAATCTAAACAAAAGATACTACAACCAGTCTTGGAGGGTACGTTTCAGGGGTTTTCATTAATATCACCTTTTAGCCATATTCAATATAATTGTGTAATGAGGTTGTGTGCGTGTACAGTAATACTACGAAGCTGTGGTCTATTCGTAAACTCACCAATACTATAAGCACTAGCATGACTCATTTTCATCGCGATATGGTATTTGTTTATTCTGAGTCCTCATTGAGTTTTATGACTGAAGATATATAATTGTTGAACGTGTGTGTATGTTATATATCTGTACGGATCCCTCAATCATCAGTGTTACCAGATGGAAGAATTATATTTTATATAATTATTTTACTACAATTAATACATATCTAAAATCTCGAAACGGGTATTTTAATGATAATATTATTGAATTAATTTCAAAATAATATTAGAGCATAGATATAAATATTAGATACCGCATTGCATAAAAGTAAGTCGTGTAAACCCGTATTGTTGCACTCTTCTCTCCTATTCGATAAAGGCATAAGTGTGTCTCCCTCACTCAACATATTTCTAGTGGCTATTGAGAGTGGCTGTGATAATATTTTGGTGATTAAAATGCAATAATATTTTTAATATGACAGTGAAAGTCTAAAGAATGTATGGGACATAAAATTAATTCTTGCAAAATTAATTTGAAATCAAATCTAAGTAGTACATTACATCATCGAGAATCGAGACATATTCATGTACTAATAGTACATTAATATGTCTCGATTGAAGTATTGCAGACGCTTTTTTGAATATTATAATATAATGATTTTCATCTTCCAAAGCCTTATTATAAAGGTTTCCATTCTTTAATATATTACAGCTGGCTTCTTTTCCTTATCATATGTTAACCGTACAAAAGAGACGATGGAAATCTTCTTTTATTCCTCATTGAATATACCCTAAAAATAAGATAAGTAATCATTTTAGTCGTATATCCACTCACAAACGTCACAATAAGAATATGTAATTAAATCACACATACTATATTGTATACTATTTTTTTCCAATTTGTTATTGTTTTGAGTTTATCAATGCGTAGTTTGAGAGCATGATGGAGACGAACTGGGGCTAATTTGACTATTTGAAGTCCATCCCTTCATTTGAATAACCTCAAGAACTGGACAACCCTATTACCATTTATTGCCATACTATTTTGATTGGCGTCCATCCCCATACGGTTACTATTTTGAAATTAGAGAATATTCAGTGGGCATATGCATATCATAATTTATTAAAATAATTGTTTTCACTGATTCACGATGATTTAATTGGTTAAATATATCTAGAGGTATTCTGCTCATTCATAAAAAATGAAGGCGTAAATCCCCTATTAGTGTTATATGGACTCTTCTATGGAAATCATTGTTTTCCATATGCAAAACATACATATCCAAATAGATCAAGCGATCACAATAAAATAAATTTAGAAGAGAATTTATTATACATGATATTCAAACGCCTTACATTTATATAATAAGCACGTGATCATATTGTTGCAAAATTGGTCTTTACATTGATCCATAGATATAAACATAAGATATCGCATGAGTGGCTAAATGCATAGTTAGTTCAAGTACATCAAGTAGCCAAAAACATTAGCTACCTGGCAAACATTATACTGTAAACATCTCTCTTCATATTTTCAGTAAAATGGGTAAATGCATTGTTACTACATGTCATATGGATTCAAACATATACTCAAATACATCTAGGCTCACTTTTTACCAAACACTACTTCTTTAACATGTTTAAAATATAATCGCGTTTTAATCACCAAATTTTTGTCACAACCACTCTCAGCGGTCACTAGAAATGTGTTAAGTGAGGGAGACACACTTATGCTTTTATCAAATAG
>JAGTTH010005669.1:0-24842 GCA_022606485.1 Agraylea sexmaculata | reverse complement strand
ATGGGGGTGTAATGCCACAGGTGTCCTCCCAAAGGTATACAGCTTATAATATCGCTCGTTATTTCTAATGGGCTGCGATTGTTTTAAAGCGGATAGAATTCACAACTATACCATATACAATTTTATCGTTTTTAATATCAACACTTTTTGCCAAAATCAAAATTCAACTTTGATTTAGGCACAAATAAGTTCGAGGAAAATCATCGTCAAATTGGCGTCATTGTCTTTTTTGTCGGAATGAAAAATCAAATTTGTTTTCGTACATTTTGAAACAGTTATTGTGAATAATTCTGTTTGTGTTTAAATATTTTTATCAGTAAGAAAAAATGATTAATTTAAAATAATTGAAAATGGAGTTCATTTTTTAATTGAAATTGTTTGAAAATATTAAATAAAGTTGGGTAAATTCATTAGAAAAATCACACTTTAAAGGTCTTTGGGTAAGGTTAAACAAATATTTCTAATATTTAATCAAAATTATAAATCACATATTTAATACATAATATATATATTGTACTCCCTGAGGAGCTTTTTTGAGAGGGTTTTTTTATACACAACAACGTGTTAATTGTCTGTCGGTGATCTTAACTATTACTAGTTACACAGGTCATCGACTTATTAATCGCCTCAGTATTTACCTTACAATCCAGGAAATCAGAGTAAACCTGGATCAAGACGATCGATCGGAATTATAATTTTCCCAGTCGTAATAACCGCTCAAATCAATTAAAAAGTGTTTGACTTGAGAGGGATTTGAACCCAGTATTTGTCACGAGTCTTATCCCCTGAGCTATCACCCTGGTTATTAATAATTTTAACTGTTGGCATTCCAACCAAGTCTATTAAAAACTTGTTCTTATTGCTTATCAGTGCTATACCATTACTTTATTTCTTGTATTAGAGTTTACATACACATATATATATATATATATATATATATATATATATATATATATATAAGAGAGAAGAGTATATATATATATATATATATATATATATAATATATTCATTTCGACTATATAAATATATAATAAATATATATATATATATATATATATATATATATATTCATTTCGACTCCTGGATTATCAATGTTTTGAGGAGTTGAGATGAAATAGTGCAGTGGGTGTGTGTATTGTAATACATATAATAGTTAATAAGGGTTGGATATGAGTAGTGAGGGTTGGATAGTGCATAATAGTGATGATGGTGGTGAATAATACAGATTTGGGATAATGATAGTGAGATGTGGAGCAAGGCAAGGTAGGGCAAGGCAAATTGCGTATAATGGAGCGGCGGACACTTCCTGGAGCGGTGATAGGCCACTGCTAATTGTACTCCCAGAGACCCATCCGGACCCCATTGTGTCCTGCGCCTATACTATCACAATATTATATTATCTACAACTGCCAACAATGCCTACTTTTTATATTATATCTTCTGCATATTGTACGAATTTCATAAAATCACCAATTCATGGAGTTCGATGCACAGGTGCCATTATTTAAGCAATTTTCCTACTACATACTACAACAATATTTTTTAATAACTTGTACTCATTAAAACTAAAATAAATTATTTGTTAATATAATGAGAGTATTCAGAGACAAACATGCTTATTTATTATAAAACACATTCATTTAAAATCATAGATATCGCATTGCCTATAAGTAAGTCGTGTATCCCGTGTATTGTTGCACTCTTCTCTCCTATTCGATAAAGGCATAAGAATGTCTTCTTCACTCAACAGTTTCCTAGTGGCCCCTGAAAGTGCAAGTGACAATACTTTGGCAATTAAAACGCAATAATATTTTAAACATCTTAAAGAAGTAGTCAGCTATGTTCGAGTCCATATGACAGTAACAATGTATTTACCCATTTAACTGTGAAGTATAACTGAAGATATGAAGAGAGATCTTTACAGAATAATGTTTGCCAGGTAACTGATGTTTTTGGCTACTTGATATATTTGAATTAAACACGCATTTAGCCACTCATGCCTTGCATGCATTAAAATATAATTGTTGCCTGGTGATAAAAGTTGCATCCCAGAATCGACAAAGGTTTTCCATAATAATTAAAATTTGGTATATCTTAAGTGGGTCTAACTAGTGGGTCTGAAGGATTTTTAGCTTTGTGCTTGCTTTACTTCTTTTTTTAAGATTTATTTTCGATTAGGTCAGATTAAAAAAACTTATTTTTACTTATTTGATTAATTTTCGGAAATTCGTTAGGAATACATTATTTTGTTGTAGTCTGTCTGTGTCCAATGGTTAATCAAAATATATAAAAGTATGTTTAAAGACAAAAATAATCGATTCTAAATTTGTTGTTAAAAATGTTCTAGAATATTGAAATTAAAATGCAAAAGGATGAGTTTAATATGAAAAAAACCTGTACCGATTGTCTTTCACGATTAAGCTTATTATTAACCGAATAATTGGGAGCGGGGGGAGGTTGGGAAACTTTGGGTCTAGTTATTATAACCCATTTTAAGATGTTGAAATTTAAAAATGTTGAAAAATAGATGAGCCGCCTTGTGGCCCAGTGGTTAGTGTAACGGATTCGTGAGTGAAGACTCCCGGGTTCGATTCACGGCACCGGAGTCACTTGGCAGATCTAGCTTAGCAAACTAGATCTTAAGTACTCATTGCTGTGTGGTGGCCTGGGAAACCATCTCTACTATATTCTCCCGTAAGGGAGAATATAGTAGAGATGGCCTGTTCTGGCCTGGCCAACCCTTATAAAGGGACTCCCGTCAATAGGGAAGGCGTCACGATATATATATATATATATATATATATATATATATATATATATATATATATATATATATATATATATATATATATATATATATATATATATATATATAATAGATGGCGAGGCAGTAAATGGGCGATGATGAAAATATTTTAACGATGATTGACGCAGAGTCGTTCAGAATTTTAAAAGGCTACAGGAAGAGGATGTCCGTGTCCGTAGTGCAGTGAAGTGAGGATGAGGCTAAGCTTTCGAGGGTCAGGATGATGGAGTTGGCTGCTTGTACGTGACATGTAACGTGTATGATGTCGGACACTGACCATTTCTCTCCATACACTTCCTACATTTTTATGTATTACTACCTTAAGCCGTCTACAAACTAATAATCGAGGTCTCTGTTTCATATACAGGAGACGAATTAATAAACCATAATATAACTACATAATGTAAATGTACCAGTAGTGAGCCACTTGACTTGTTGTCTGGGAATAGTGATCAAAATGAAATAATAACATTTTAACCGGCAAAATACACCATTAATCGTTGATAGCCACACTTAACAAATGTGTTTAACGACTTGAGTGAATTAATTGACAAAAACCTAACGATTTAACGATAAAGTATTTTACGCGAGCTTATTACGCGCGTATCACCGTAATACTGAGGTCATGGGTTCAAATCCCACTCAAGTCAAGAATCGGTTATTACGACTGGGAGATCGGGAATAATATTCTTTAATCCTCATCGATCGTCTTGATCCAGGTTTACTCTGAAATCCTGGATTGTTATAAGGTAAATAAATACTGAGACGATTATTAAATCAGTTACTTTTAATAGAGATTGAATAATATTAATAGTCACAATCCAAAATTACTCTCGATTTACTGGATTGTGACACCCCAGTAAAAATGTCTTCGGAACACATTTATAAAATACAATTTAGACTAATACATTTCTTAAGCTATTAATTTTACACATTTTGGTTATATTTTCAGCCATTATTATTTTTGCAAGCTAGCTAATACTGGGATCTTTGGTTCAAATCCCACTCAATTTAAAAATTGATTTAATCGGTTATTACGACTGTAAGATCGGGAATAATATTAATATAATCCCGATCGATCGTCTGGATCCAGGTTTACTCTGATTTCCTGTATTGTAAGGTATATACTGATTATTAAGTCGGTGACCTGTGTAACTAGTAATAGTTAAGATCACCGACAGACAATTAACACGTTGTTGTGTCTAAAAAGCTTCTCGGGGCCTGTAATTAAATAAATAAATATATGTAGTTATTTATCTATCATAAAAAATAAATATGAGTCACTACTTGGTTTTTATAAGTTTATGTTTACTATGAGATATAAATGATAAATTTGTATAATCCATCTGATTGACTCGCATTAGACTAAGTTATAATGGTATTTTATATCAACACTAGATATTGTATCTAAAAATGTGCTTAAATGACCCAGCACTGGCAAATTTATCCAAAAAAAAGTGACAAAAACCTTCAGCAAGAATCAATGACCCGATCCAAACAGACGTCATGTATTATCTTTTACTCGTACTTTGAACACAAAAAATGTACATTGATAATAAAAATGACAACATATTATTCGTCGCTTCATAATGTACCTACGAATACATTGTGAAAAAGTTGACAGGTAACTTGCATTAAAATCCTATGTACATCGATAGTGAATTAAAATGTAATGTTGAAATGAACACGAGAACGGTGAGTACATTTTGGAGTGAGAATAATAAAAATGACATTTAGTATAGAGAGTGTATTGTAGAACTCTACAGTGGAACTACCACTATGCTTATTAAAATGTTTATGGGATACTGTGTTGTACTTTAACTTTGAAACTATACTTTACTATCAATAAATTATTACAAAATGACACGTTGTCATGAACACTTTTATACACACCCACAAAATGGCTAAACCCATTGAATTTTAACGATATTGAAGAAAATTGTTCTATTATAAAAAAAATATTCAAACTCACAAAATAGCTCAAACAATAAGAAATTATATATAAAATATATAAAATTTTAAGACAATTTTTATGTTTGCGGGAGCAGCCCTTATATCGAGGGTATACTGCTAAAATGCACCAAGTCATATTTGGAGTTAGTGATGCATTTGTAAATGTTTTTTATTACTTTATCATCAATATTTCGGGAGAAAAAAAAATCAACTAAGTCAAATTTACATTTTTAGTTTCTGTAGTTAAAATAGCGGTATTTTTTATAATTTTGATGTATTTGGAAAGATAACAGAAGTCATTGACTAATACCACATTGTTAATTATTCAAATATATACCATAAATATATATTTCTGTTAAAACTATGATTATATTTCACTAATTCGCCATGATCTCAAAACGATGAAATATGACTTAGTACATTTTGGCAGTGTACCCTCAATATGTTGTTACATAAATCGTCAAAATAAATATTAAACCACTAAAATCTACTAGTCTCTAGCTTTCATATCCTAATGGCATATAATAAACATTATTGTGTATTGTATTTAAAAAAAAAAATTTTTTATTAGTTTCAGGCGTTAATTACCCCGTAAAATATGTCATGTAAATCGAAGCCCTAAATTTTTTTTTTTTAAATCAATATCCCATACACAACTATTGATATGTTTCATTCAAAGCATACTGTTTTCAATAATGTATAATAATTGAATGCGCTGGGTTATAGGATAGTCGGTTCATAAGCAAATTGTAGATGATAGGATAAGCATAGCTCGGTGGTTGTTGGTGGACAGGTGTAGCCTAAGTTGTGGTGGTGTAAAAACATGGTTGTGACTAACTTTTATGACATATGGCGACAGGCACATTTAATAATAATGTCTTATCGCTGCCAACGACGAACACCTACTTTCTAGACTACGACCACACCTGCCTGGCTTTACTTATTGCTTACACACAAAGTCTCCTGACAACATCCCCACACATATCTCCCGCCTCTCTAATGAAAATATCCCTTGCCTATCTCCCTCACTGACAAACTCAATTACATTCTTTTAATATTACGTGCCTACGAGTCGATCTTTGATGTGTGTATAATACAACATGTTTTAAATTGACATATTTTAATAATATTAATATTAAAATATTTTTGCCGTAAATATGTAATGCCAGTACGATCATTAAAAAAATATACTAAACGGGGCCTAAGATTTTTTTCGTATAAAATAATTTATTATGACGATTTGTGAATCTTTGATTTGTGAATAATGAGTGAATATATGATGTCATCAAAGGATAACAAAAACAAAATTCATCTTCAAGGTCAAGTTCAAATGAATAAACAATAAACAAGTATGTTGTCATAACACCTAAGGTCGCTGACCATATTTGTATCAACGAGAAGTAATATTAAAAGCATGTTTTCATAATGTGTCAGGTTGCTGTCCGTGTGTGCCGTTTTAGGTAATATTTTTGTTTACGTACTATTGTTGTTTCATGAATACTATGACGTATCCTTATAATAATACAAATTTCAAATTAGGCGGTCAATCACCTAATAAGTAAATACGCAAGATTCGGAAAAATTTTAAGATTATAATTAAAGATTAACTAGCATACTTGGACCATTAATTGTGGTGTAGATGGATTACATGTTATGTGCTTATTCTTCAATTTTATTATTTTAGTATGAATAAAAAACATGTCATATAACATCATAAAGCACTTCTACCTACATTTTATTGATTTGGACATGAGCAAAAAGTAATGAGAGAGCGAAGGATTCAAAGGCAATGTTGGTTAAATAATTTCTCAGGTATTAATATTTATATAATTACGTTTGAGTATTTTTTAATTTTAATAGATATACTAGTCATCATTGATGAAACAACTCTATATTTAGATTTTACAATACAATTGGTTTTCAAGACTTATTAGTCAAATTAACGACGAACAAAGCTATTTGAGGTCACCAATGCATAGAGCACCCCCAAAAAATATTACTTACATAACATTAAGAATCAGATAGAAACCGATGTAATCGCTACGCTAAAATATTTATTAAAATCAAACATAATAAAATTATTAAGCCATCACTGTATCGGGTGATTTTAAAGAACCAAATCCTCTAAGGTGGTTGCTTTTATATTCGTTTAAATTGGGTAATATGTTAATTTTGGTATCGAAACGAATAACCTATTTTTAAATCAATAATAAAATGATAAGTTACTATTTTACTATAATATAAATTATTAAAGATCTATCTACCAGTGAGATTTAAACATTTCTCTCTCTCTCTCTACTAAATGATACCTCATAATGGCAATTTGTAAAAAATAAACGTTAACAATAAAAAAAATACTTTTTAATCCATCGTATTTTAAGGAGACGGTGTGCGTAATTAAATGTGAAATATATTATCTTGCGGTAAGTGTTTATAAAAAACATTAAGATGCGTAACTCATGAAGAAGAGTAGTAGTCACAGGTGGTTATTGTAATACCGAGACGCTATTGCTCTAATTTCAGGCCTAAGAAACGGGACTAAACTTTGCGCAGGTGTCATCAAAAAGTTGCGCAATTAATAATCTCTGCTTTTGTTTCAAAAATATACTAAATATATGTGTATTCCCCGACAACTTATTTGATATATCAGAGAGGAAATAAATACAAACATGACATTTTTAAGGTTATATTATTATATATTTGTAGTTTATTTATGATGGAAATGAGATAGTATGAAAAATAATACAGTTGAATTTATGTGGAGATAGTTAGTGAAAAGATTTTAGGGTTTTCCAGAAACTCATTTCAAAGGTAAAGTGACATTGTAAAAGATGCAACTTTCAAACTACTGCTTTTATACGGTATATGCAAAACCATGAATACCTGAGCACAACCTGCGTTGCCATCATCTAACTCAAAATAGGTAAAACTTACTGTCACACCTAATATTCTCACTGATTAAGCAAACATTTAAGCATGTTATTTTAAGGAGTATTTTCGTATCATGAGACAATTGCGAATTTAAGTTTGGTTTTTAGTCAGTAGAGAGGAAGGCAATAAGCAATGAAAACATCCCATAAGTCGTATCGGGGAGTTTTACAATGCTGTAACACATAAACTCTCTATAACACTGAACTAGTCGTGAAGTTTCCATATAAACTTTTTACATTCCAGCTGAACTTTTAACACTTCAATATGTTTCATAAAGCCACATCCAAATATTATGTTTTAATTATATTATATTAACGGCGAATAATTTAAATCAACAATATGTTTCTTTTTTACCACAGCGACAATCTGAACAATGGCGAGGCGAAATTTTTATATAAAGTCGTTGCGAGCTCTGAGAATAAATAAATAAAGCATGTTATGAAGTTTAATTAAATCTGGCCTGCGGGTTTTCTCGAGTCAGAAAAATGGGAGTGGAGAAAATGAATGTGACCCACTAAAGGCTCTTAGTGTACCTCTCTTACCGGTAATAAGCCGACTTGAGAAATATGGCCGAGCAACAAATAACAGCCCTAAACTATGTATGTATGTCTTCTAGCAAATATATATTAAAAAAAAACAATGCTTTCGATTCATTTATTTTCCATTACGTGATAACTTTCACAAAGCTTTTACACACAATTCCACATTTCCTTTGAGTGTTCACAATAATATGCTACGCTTTAAGTGTTCTACGATCAAAACAACAGGTAAGTGGTGTATTTTTCAAAGGTAAGTTTACTTCCATGTACATATCTATTAAGAATTTTTATATTTGAACAACGCTATCGATATGTATTGAATGAATCGTTTATTTCAGATCTAAACAACTTAATTTACCTTCATAATTGTTTTTTTTATTTTATCTTTCATTTTCTATTAATAATTGCCTCAATGCTTTCGTCTACACTATACTAATCTGCTTTATTTTTTAATATAACAATTGAAACTAAATAATAAATGCTGTTTATAAGTAATATTTATCATATTTGTATAACAAAAGCTATCTGTGTTTAGCAGTTGCGCTTTCGGGGATTGTTTGTCCACAAATCTGACAAACGTCATTGCAACCACAATACATCATTATTCAATTTTACCGAAGCGAATTGTAAAGGAGTGAGGGATGATGGTGGTTGTGAACAAAACCCCATTTCGATGCCGTCGGCAATGGAGGTAATTCCAAATATATATTGGACGAGATTCGTGATGAATAATAAAATACCATTCATTCTATTAAAAACACATAAGCTAACAATTATTTGTAAAATCTAAAAAAAACTTTTTAGGCTTGATGTTTGCAAGTAAAATATAAATGAATGTATATAATAATAGCAAGTATTCTTATATATTTTGCTGGGCCTCATACAGGTGTCCGTTGACACTGATACGTATTTATTACCCTGAGACCAGCTGAGGTTAGATAAAAGAATGAAACATATTATTTTATAAAGCACCTTTAGAAGAAGGAAATCTATAAAGCGTCTTATACGCCGTAGAAAATCCTTACTTGCAACTAAAGCAGATAAACATAATGCTTCGTGTAAATTATTATATTTAAACTGTTGATAATGCAGGATTAGGGTTGTTTTTTGTCAATAAGAAGAACAATATTTATGGATCCAAAATATCATATTAATCTGTACTAAACTACATGCGTCAATATTTATTCATTATTGAAAATATAATAAGAATAAAAGTAATAGAGAAGATTTACCTGTTTATATTCATGAAGGTTATTATACATTGTTGTATTTAAATAGGGGTTGTATTCTTTCAATTTAATTTTCCACGACAAAGTTATGACGTTGGATTTAATTTGGCGGAGGCTTCCGAACATGCTGTTTTTCATAATAAAGAAATGTCAGTTTCAGGTTTTTCACCCTGAAGCGGTTTGGTATTATTATACATTGAAACAGCATGACGCCGTATAACAAACAACTATTGCCGGGATGTACAATACAATGCAAGATCATTGTCAAACAACCTGCATTTCACAATATACATACTATTCAAATACATAATATTTTCAGTAATATAAGCCCTCAAACCAATATTAATCCGCTAAAAGCAATGCACTCACATGTTGATGTTTTCCATTACGATAATAATAATAAATTTAATGGAGATAACGTGTTTTATTTTTAATGCGTTTTCGCATCATATCGGCGAACATTAAAATTATGCAAAAAAAATAAAAGTATAAAGTAGCCGAGATACAATGTTACGTGTATGAAATCTTTGGTCGTGACATGGTTGGAGGTATAAAAGTTTGCCAGCAACTTCACATAATATCCAATTACTGAAAACTAACAAAGACAAAGACCGTAAATATGAGCACATTTTGTTGCATGGAGGACGATACATTCTTTAGAGTATATTGAAAAATGCTAGTCGTGGATCATGTTAAGAGGAAATCTCGTAAAACGTACGATGAAGAACTTATAAAATTAAATAGGAAACCATAAGCAAACGAAGCAACCGACGACACTTTACTACACAGTCGATCAAACTCGAAGTGTTCGTAAAAAACTATTGGTTGTGAAAACAACCTTTTTAAGTCCAGAGCTCGTTAAACTGCCTGGAAAATATAATTATAGTTTAACATAACCTAACCTAACGTACAATATTACTAAACGCATTAAATTATACGTTTTTTAACACTGACCTCATAATTTTAAAGAAATGCTATTATTAACATTTATTATTCAGTGTTGTCAAGTTGAAATATTTTATGACTAATATTTACATTCAATCAATTAGTAAAATATATACATATGTGTGAAAAGTATCATTATATTATATGTATATTATAAGCCTCTTTATATTAAATTTAATATTCATCCAAAAACATATTCTCAAGTTATTTTTTCATCTTTTTAAATATCGATATATTTAAATAATAATGTTTGGTTAAAATGTCTATAAACATAAACTTATCTTAGTTTATTTTATACATATAATTTTTTTAGAGAATATCCAAGGGCATTTGTATGTATATTAAAAAACACTAATTATATTTATGTGTAAGTAGTTGAGTTTAAATGTTTATGAACTCAATTTAGCATATTAATCAAATCAGTCGATAGTTTCAGCATAGCATATTAATCAAATCAGTAGATTGCACAGAGTAAAGATTATTAGAAGTCTTAAATTACCTAAGAATCGAACATTTGCATAAATTTTATATTTATTACCACTCATGTGAACGTTGTTTTAGTTAATATTGCAGATTCTATCATCGTATCTCAAAAAAAATGAACAAAAAATTACAATTTATAAGATGTATTCTAGTTTCAATCATTGTAAATTCATAAAGAAATAGTAGGTAGAATTTATATATTTAAGCAACAAAATAGACAATAAGTCTAAGAAGGTCGGCGTGATGATGTCAGGATACGAGAGAGTTGGCAATGCTGATGATGACGGCCACAAACGAAGTCAATTGGTTTCAATTGATTGTGAAGACATGCGGGGGCAATGAGAATTGACAATACTATATAATTTACACTACATAAAACTATGCACGCAATATTTATTATATATTTTGTGGGCAAGATATCGTAAATCCTAAGTAGACTTATATTTATAGGAGAAATTGGGTCCGGTTGTTTGTTCTCCGATCGAAGAAGACTTCGCTTCAGCAAGGCTTTCAATACTCGTATTGACTCTACATCTTGATTGCGATTCGAAGCGAATACACTCAGGATTGTTTCATACTAATAGTGTTATCTTATATATCTAAACATCACTATTCTATACTAAAAAAGGACATACTATATTTAAAGAGTTTTTAAATAAAAAAATCTAAACCTGCCAGTTTGGCAAGCATCACAATTACCACGTGTACCATAAAGCCTTGTCAAACTGTCCTTAAAAATCTAGTCACGTAAATAGTTTGGAGGTTATGACCAATCCTTGTCGCGCCAAATAATTTAATCAATGATTTTTTTAAATTAATTTAATTAACTGGTATATTCTTTGCATTTGAGATTGTAGTGTAATGAATGAAACATAGGCTTGTCTAATGGACGGCATTGTATTCAAATGAGAAAGAGAGCTTCCCGTCCATTCGTTTGTCTGTCCTTCTATTGCATCCTTACTATAAAATAATATGCGATTCTGTTAAATATACTCTATTTCTTTTGTTAGCAACTTCGAGACAAGAGACTTATGAATTCAATATTGCAGACAAGTGACACTTCTTCATTAAGACCACAACTACGTGTTGTGAACGTTAAACACTTTTAAGATATCTCAATTTTAAAGCGACTTAAAAAAGTTGTAAGACAACTATGAAAAATTAAAAACCAATGACAATTTTCGTAATAATTCCCTCCTTTTAACTATGTCTACACCGATCCTAAACAAATTATTTTAAAATCTGTTCGTGTTACGTGTATTTCCGCTTATACTTAAATAAATTTGTATAAAGTCCAATACGTAAAAGTGGTGACGACATTTATATGTGACAGCTTCCGACAATCTCAACACCTACCTGTTCGTTCAAATATGAATAAACACAGTTATGTTGACAAATTTATTACAACTACGTTTTCCAGGTGTTTACTCTAAATAAATACAAGGCAAGAATGGATTATCTTGGACTAGGAAATAATATATCGTCTTCTTGTTTCGTCCAGTATCAAATTATGCTCTTCTTTAAACATTCCCATTTCAAACAAGCTTTACAGGTGCATTTATACAAGTAATATCCTTTGAGTGGTTGAATAAATAAAAATACCTTTAAACCTTAACCAGGCCGAGATTTGAACATGAAACCAATATTCTACCTACAAGTCTTAATTGGATTGGACAATGCGGTTCAAAAAATCTACTGCTTTTTCCAACTAAAAATAAATACAAGGCAAGCATAGATTATCTTGGACTAGGAAATAAAATATCGTCTTCTTGTTTCGTATTGTATCAAATTATGCTCTTCTATAAACCGATAAATATTCCCAAATCAAACAAGCTTTACATGTGCATTTATACAAGTCCCTTGAGTGGTTAAATAAATAAAAATACATTTAAACCTTATCCAAACCATTGAACCTTAACTAGGCCGAGATTTGAACATGAAACCAATATTCTAGCTACAAGTCTTAATTGGAGTTGTCAATGCGGTTCAAAAAATATACTCCTTTTTCTAACTATAAATAAATACAGGGCAAGCATGGATTATGTTGAACTAGGAAATAAAATATCGTCTTTTTATATCGTACAGTATCAAATTATGTTCCTCTTAAACCGATAAATATTCCCATTTCAAACAAGCTTTACAGGTGCACTTATACAAGTAAAATCCCTTGAGTGGTTGAATAAATAAAAATATCTGCCAACTCATCAATATAAACTTTAAATCGTAATGTGACGTTAAAATCTATATAAATGGGTGGGGCAAATCATAGGTTTAAACCTTATTCAACCTATTGAACCTTAACCAGGCCGAGATTTGAACATGAAACAAATATTCTTCCTACATGTCTGAATTGGAGTATTAAATG
This sequence comes from Agraylea sexmaculata, assembly GCA_022606485.1. Taxonomy (NCBI): domain Eukaryota; kingdom Metazoa; phylum Arthropoda; class Insecta; order Trichoptera; family Hydroptilidae; genus Agraylea; species Agraylea sexmaculata. Next base: position 11,591 of record JAGTTH010005669.1, on the reverse strand, counting down.
CGGTTAAAAAATTACTGCTTTCCCAATTAATATCATTGAATAATATCAATTCATCAAATCCAATCGTCGATATAATTAGCATGAAATTAGATGTAAATAAAAATGATGAGTAGTATTGAATGTTAGTATTGATGGTAGATGGCATAAGCCGATGGACCAATCAAAAGCCATATTTGCATCGGAAATGATATCATCGGACGTTACCTGCCGCTTTCAGCCAACCCAGTCAATATTTAAACGAGCAATTTCGTTCGAGTACCGCGGATTTGCATCCATCTCCACCCTCAATCATTTTTATATGACCTCTCTACCTTCGATAACACTCTATACCTTTATGACCATCACACTCGTTTCAATTAATCATATAGATTATTCACTTATATCAACAATTCCACCGGAACATATCTTGAAGATATACACGACTTCATTAAATTGCAAAATATAGAATCAACTCTCACAGATTTGAGCAAAAGACATTTGAATAAAATGACTAATTTCTCATCTAATCCACTAATACTTAGTGTAGATAAAATATATTATTATTCAAAAAACCGCAAGATTATACTTCCTATGGAATGTTTGAGCTCATAAAGCTAATAGGTATATTTTAATTTTTGTTAAACATTTCACCTTGTAATTGTTGTTATTTTTGTATTGTGTTTTGTTTACGTTTTAATCTATGTATTTAGTGTTTGGTCTTCAATTATGTCACAAGTAGGGTTATTATAATAAAAAGTAACTTTTAATACCAAGATAAGAATAATCATGTTAAAATAAGTAAAAAGACCATGTCTGTAGGCTTAACCTCACTCTCATTATGTATTATATCACAATGATTTTTGTAAATTATATTTAATAAAGAAATTGCAATTCCATCAATCTTAAATTAATTGCATAAAGAATAACAACTTTTTTCATCTATTCTACCCTCAAAAATATTTATACATGCTTAAACGTGGAAAATTAATTTTAAATAAAAAATCGATGAAGAATAACGTTGATCAACAAATAACGCATTTTTGGCATTATAATCAAATCTAGTCCAAGTAGGTTTAATAAAGTGCTTTGACTTTCAAGCTCTGCAACGATTTCCTTTATAATATTGCGTTATTTTTTTTTTCAAGTCACTGATATTTATCATATATCAAATATTATATTCATGGGACAAACTATAAAGGACATTTCAAAGATAGTAATTTTATTATGTTAAAGGATTGTTCTGTCAATATCCAAAAATTCAAATTTAATAATACATATTATCGAATAATAAAGCAATATAATAAAAATATAAGCCGGGCAGTGCTCCACAATTAAGAGAGATTGGAGAACTGTTTTTTCATCCTCTTGGCCGAGTTTTGATTATAATCGAACTCATTATATCGAATTCCAATATTGACAATGCAGGAGATACTATGAAATTGACAATTAATCATCGAGTATGAGTTAAATTTGACTAATATCCAAATATATAAATTGAGTAAATATCAACATAAGGTATTAAATTGATAATTCCACTTACTTAAATTCAATATTTATCGCTAAAATAATCACCAAATCATACCTGAAACAAAAAATATATATTATTACACGTGAGTAATGATAATAAGCAAATAATCCAAATTGGACAATGAATTAATTTTTCCGATAACGCTCTCGTATACACAATTGATAATTTTCCGCATTCAAAAGCTCATTTAAAATCAACATAAACGATTATCGACTTAACACACGCCTCCACTGCATAACTGTTAAATTAGTAGTATCAACAGTTACCATTATTAACTACACTATTAAAAATATTGTATTATTATTAGGTCTCTTCTGGTAATCACAGTATTGAAAAGAGTCGCAGATGTTTTATGCTAAAGGGCTTAGTATAAAGGACATAGAGCAAGCGTCGCGACGCAAACTAACAACATGTGCCACCGCCTTCAATGCAAATCGTACGTCGACACCTTTGTGAATAGAAAAATGCACCCGCACAATAAAACCCATACCTTGATTTTCACACCGGCTATATAATTTACTATGGCACGTGATCCCGTAAAAGAAAATGCAACAAAGACCCAAATACCAGGCTGCCTTTCTAATATGCCACCCTGTCGACAAAGTGCCGTCATACGATATGTACTACCTACAAACATTGTTTAAGAATATGGGTCTATTTTGTACTACACCTAACTAAAATCATTTACTTTTTGTCCAATCCTGTTATATTACTAAAAAAAAAACTGCAACCCTGTCAAAAAACACAGTTTTTATTTTAAAAAGTGCACTCTTATTCAGACATTCTATACAATGAAACACAATAAAAATTACACTCTGTATTATAATTTCAATTATATAGATTTGGACTAATGGAATTAAATGAAAATTGTAACATAAAAGCCACCAAACAAATCCGACCATGAATATTGAAATACTCATTTATAAACTTATATAACTAAACAGCCGTATTCAATATATGCTTCTACAAGTGGGTTTTCGTATTTTTTTCCATTAATATGGTTATGACTTATTAATAATTTTAATTACCAATTGATTGTACTCCGTATTAAAATAAGTAAAAGACTTAGTCTATAAACTTAATATTGTAACATCTAACCATATTGTATAATAAAATATAATATATGAAGTGTAATGAGTCGCTTGGTAGAACTAGTGTACACGCATACGCACCGCACGCACACACTGTCATTACACTTTTATATTTAATACGACCGCAAGAGTTAGTACAATTAATCTAATGAGATTTTTTTATTGTTTGTTAAGTGCTTGGTGGAATCCTATTATATTAGAAAATTTAAACAAAAATTGCATCATTTACAAAATAAAAATGTCTACGAGCCTTTCGGCTTGTCATCATCAGATTCAAAATAGTGGATTTTTTTTATTAATTTCTGAATAATTCAAATATACTAAGCCGTCTTAATTTAGGAAGTTAATGGCTTAAAAATATTTTAACGCCTTCAATCAACGTTGATTGTAATTTCCCAAGTGTTGAATTTTATGGGTTTTTTTACTTTGATCATTCACGTAGGTGATTAGGTTGTGTATACGTAGATCAAACATGAAATATATATAGAGGCGTCGCGGCGCACAGTTAAAAGAAAGAAAGTTGTGCATTGGTGGTCGAATAGATTCATTCGTGGGTTGTGAGATTAAAAATAAAACTTTTGTGGTTGGCGCCTATGCTCGTCGTCTGCGGAAAATCTAATTTGAATACTCGACACCTCGCTCTCTCTTTATCTTGAAACTGTAAAAAGTCTTAGAGGCAAAGAAAATGCGTTAAACTTTTAGCGCAATTTTATGCCAAGAAAAACGAATTCGAAATCACATAAAACTTGTCGAACAAATATTTCAACGCGGCGAAGAATCCACTTGTCACTTCGTATCAACAACATCTCTTTCTTTTCAACTACCGAGCGCTTACACTAAAACACAGTTTATCCACCGAATATTATAATAGGTAATCGGATGCAAAGTTGACACGATTAAAAGCACTACATTTATTTAAATATATGTATTCTGAAGTAGCTAAGGTGGTTAGTCACTGACTGCAGTATTCGAATCCCAAAGCTGTATAATATTTATGTGGTATTTTCAAAAGTATACTGACGTCCACTGATGATTTACTGTTATGAATACAGAGTCAGATTACACACTTAATTTGTAAATTGTTTTTGTTATATAAAATTCAAAGATATATTTCATTCATTACCTATGATCGAAAACGATCATAGATAATGAACAATAGTTATTCCAATCGTTTACAATAAAGAACAATAAATTACTAAATAGAATTGTATTTTTATTATATTGAATATATGTATTATATGCGGCTGCTAATTTTTTAACCGTTCAAACTGAAAATCATACATTATAATTTTAAAATATCTACAGTTATTATAGTTAAAATCCTTTAAAAAAAAAAAGTTCAACTTTACCGTTGACGTCTTGGTGGAATTCCATAATCAAAGAAATTCGTTAACTATTCAAAAGGCCCTTTCAACATATTTTATATTTTTATTCGATATTGATAAAATTCTTAGCGCGATTTTTTAAATTATGAGTTTTGTCGTAATTTAAAGATAATTTTTTAAATTATGAGTGCTTGTAACAAATATTATTGTATGATAAATTTTATAAAAAATATGTAGAAAGACTCTTACCTAACCTAACCTAAAGTCATTTATGTATATTTTACATACGTTTTAAATTTTAATTCTAATATTTATTAGATATATTATTTATTTATTTTTAAATATGGAATAACACAACAATCCACGTGCACAGATTAACGAAGATAATAATGTCATTATGGTATGTAATAATATTAAGACATAGAAGCTAGTTGGTTGTTTTATAAAAATATAATTAATTGTCACGATAAATCACGAGTATTTTTCAACGAGAGCAAAAGTACGACAAGATAAATAGAGTCGCGTCTCTATTTCTAAAAGTAACAGAACATGTGGACACTTTTTTATTGGCGTGCATACTTGAAACTTCTGTTCGATCAGACAAACCGATAATGGGGGAAAAGACATTTAGTGGGAATTAATGTGATTTATTTAGTGACGAGAAATGCTTGCTCTCAAGAGCCATAATATGAAAACGTTCGCAGATGTGATACACGCGTATAAAATAGAATGACATGTATTTTAAACGAATTTAATTACAACTATAAATTGGCCGCCATCACATTCGATTGAAAACAAATTAAAATCATGTCCAAACATTGAGGACACATTTAGAATATGAAAAATTACGATCGACATAAAATCTGTTGATATTTATTTTATACCGAATAAAGTCTAAATTATTACGATAATAAAACTCTTACAGGGTAAATGAAATAACAATTGCGTAATAATTAGAGAAATTTAATATTTTATTATTTGTAGATTTTTTCATACTTTGTAATAATGTAATCATACGCTTAAATATGCAACATAATTCTTTATAACTCACAACCGTGGTTGAAATTATAACTGACTTTTTAAGAGACATCTATGAGTAACTAAACGTTCAAATTCAATGTTGATTAAAATAAAAACTATAACTTGTTCAAGGAGAAGCATTTTGTCAATAAATATCAAGACCATTTAAATGAATTTTCATAATTATGAGAATTATTGTAAAGAAATCTAGATGGTCGATATATCAACCACTTAGTACCAATTACCATATAAAGGGTTAACGAACTTTGGTAATGTTTTTCTTAATTTCAGTACATTAATAAAATACTGACTATCCGACTATTATATCCTGCATATTAGATATTTAAAAAATAGAGTAAACAACAAACCTACAATCTTCATTTTGTATTTTGGTGATTGTAACTCAAATATCGTACTTATATTGTAAAAACGCTATTGTTTATATTTACTTGTCTATCATTAAAATGTTTAGTAAATAAATTGTGAGTGTATATATGTAATTCAATGGCATTTACTGATTTTTATAGCTTCAAGTAAAGTCTGCTTATTTTAATAGTGAATGATAGTTATGCGGTATAATAATTTGGCAGTATATCTTTTTAGATTCTGATGGTTTCGTATCGTATATTTTATACGCTATATGTTATAATTAGACTCAAAATTACAATATTTGTAGAGTAAAGTAATCTTATAAGGTATATTTTTAATTGTAGGTGTATCGGGTCTTAAGCAAGTTTCGCATATACGTACGTAGGTAAATAGTGCTAGAACACATACATATAATAATTGATTTATTTAGGTTGTTATAGAATATTATCGTAAGAAGTTAATCGGCATGATTTATTGTAAATATGAAAATATTATTACAATAGAAACATGTAAGGCGAGTGAGCATAGGTTTAACATTTATTTGGACGGTGGCCAAGTTCAACACCTCATGTTGGTTGGCTCGTGGACACTGTCGTTTACAAAAAATAATAATATCACAAGCCTTGTACATGGTTCGTATCGAAGCATATCAATGTGTAATAAAAAAATATTAAATAAACAAATAAACGCTCGTTTAATATATTTATATAGTCGGTGGCTTTGTCCGCAAGTATACGAGGAACTCGTAATTGCTGTCCGTCCACTTTGCATGCAATTGTGGAAGACGTATTCACATTTTCAATGCTCCATACCGGGATATAGTAATAAGTTGATTTATAATCTAATTAAGTTTTTCAATGCATTAATTAATGGTATTTTTATACTCGCCCCAACATAATATGATGTACTTTCTGAATGTATTTTTTTTGACAAATTTACTAAGCAGAACACACGGGTAGGCTTGCTCAAAGACAGCGTAATTCAAACCCTATTCAATGTAATTGTATTAACAATAATAAATAAATTTATAATCTTGTTTTATTTTGAATCAATAGATCTATGCTCCATTAAAACTATAAAACATGTCGCGAGATATTCAGTACTATTTTCATGTTATGACTACGACTAAAAAATATTACACTTGATTTTAAGAGATGCGTGTATTTTTAAGATTAACTTTTGCACAGAATAACAAATGGGTATTCCTTGTCGAATTTCAAATTGTATTAATAAAACACATCAACACGTGTAAGCAGTTCTGTGTAAATTATGTAAAATCTAATTAAAACACACAAATAAAAAATTTGACAATTGGATAGTTTAAAAATAAACATTTTTTAAACGTGACCACATTATTCGGCTCGCTAACGAATATAATGGAATTTTTTAAAGCATTTATGAAAATATGAGAGTTAATATATTGATATAACATTCAATAAAATCTAAAAATTAAATGCCCGATAAAAATATATACATTTTTTAAAATAATATACAAAATACTACCAACGCTTTAACAACTACAGCGATATTGTCTCTATTTGTTGAATAAGCAAATAAAATTTATAAAAATGCAAGACAAACGCTTTTATCAAATTAATAGAAATTGAAATTAAGCACACAAATAAAAGAAAATTGTATTAAATATAAAATGAAGAAGTAAGATTTTTTAATTGTAAGTACATCTATTATTACTAACAACGCTTAAACACTTGTACCGATATTGTCTCTATTTATTCAATAAGGAAATAAAATATTTAAAAAAACAAGGCAAACGCTATTTACAAATAAAAAAATAAATAATATTATTATAAATAAAATGAAGAACTTAGAAGATAAAGCTATAAGATTTTTTAATTGTAGGTACATCTATTAACGCTCTTCAGAAACACAGTAAAATCACGTAAAGGCAATAAGAAGATTTAAGAAATACACAATTAGATTTAAAAATTATCATAATTCATTTTATATTATTATTACTTAACCTCGGCAAAGGGGATGCAAAAAAGAGATTGTTAAATAATGTTTATTAACTCGCTTTATGAATAGAAAAGACTGCTTCCAAACTGTGCAATATGTATCTACCTAGAAGTAGTAGATGTGGTAGAAGTAGTAGATGTGGTAGATGTAGTAGATGTGGTAGATGTAGTAGATGTGGCAGAAGTTGTAGATGTTGAATTGGTTCACTAATTATAATATCTTTCTTATTCAAAGCGTTCTTCAAACAAGAATTTTTTTTATTTCGAATTTTGAACATCACCCATTTATAAAAGACGTTAATTTAAGAATACTATATTTATGAAGGCCATATGTTTTAAATATAATTATAACAGTGGATAATGGTTAATCTTAATATTTTTACACCTAATGTATTTATTTAAACAAGTCTCAATGCTTTTTACATTTTATATGATTATATGTATCCACCTTTGATATTTATATTATATTTAATTATGTTTCAAACGAACTATAATGAGGAAATGCTAATTAATTTTTTAGTTATAAAATATATATTTTATGTTGGTAGATTATTAGGCTTATATTCATGTACAGAGGTGCAAATAATACTTTAAAATACGTCGAAATTACTTTGTCGCCAAAAGTCTCGTACGACAGTGGCTTGCAGCACTATTTTTACCGCTCGTACTGTTTATCTGTCACTTGTTGATTTTTCTAATATTTTCTACTTCTATTATTTTACTTCTACTTTTATTTTTTACGCACTGGGGTGCATATTTGAGAGGATTTTTAGATACAGCAACGTGTTAATTTTCTGTCGGTGATCTTAACTATTACTAGTTACACAGGTCACCGACAGAGCGGCTCTGCCCGACTTCCCTCTCAATCAAACGTGATGGATTTTAGGGACTACAATATTGCAGGTAGTCACAGCCGCGTATGTGTGAAGTATCTATATAAATTCATTGAGCTGGATACACAATATCAATATTGTAATATTGTAAGAAGCCAAAGTTCCAGCCGTCTCGATGTGAATTAATTTAAAAAGTATAAATTGCATCATTCATCTGTTTGTGAATCATAATCGATCACGTGATGGATTGTTATGTCAGTAGCGATTTTATTTTTTAATAACACTTGGACGATGCATGATGTAAAAAGAAAAACGCGAGGAAGCAAAAATATCGGAGTGACAGGAGTTACGGGTAGAGGGCTGACGTTGAGTAGAACCTGCAAGCAAACACACGAGGGTAGTAAGGAGGGATGAACAGAGTAAGTAAAGGCACAAAACCCAGAACAATAGAAAACAACCCTCTTCATCCCTGAACAGTCTCTCATGACGGCTCAAAACATCGACCGCGAAATGTCCAAGATGCAGTAACTCGCCCTCAACGATAAACGTTCATACATATCTAACAAAAAAAAAAACAAATTGGAATACAGCTTACAATGTGCGATTTCACCCGTTCAAAATTTCAATACAAAACTCTCAATCATCTCAGCGAGTCTTTTGTTAGTTCTCTTCAGATTGCCCCAAAATAATGAATATTAAAAAATAAGACTGCTTGAAGGATGACCTTTCAACAACAATGAAAAGATTTATGAACACAAAATATTCACAATACAAAAAACTATTTCAAAGAAACCTTCACTTAAAGATGTATATGGCTTCATTAATTAAAACCCAATATAAAAAAATTGTGACAAATTATAATGGACCGTTCAAAATATTTATCTGCTTGTGCATCAAAAAGGGTAAAGCTAATAGTCTAATGAGAGTGTGTACATCAAGCTCTAATCTATTCGTATACGTATCAATACTATCAGCTCTAGCACGACTCACTAACAGACTCTTGATGCACTATTATATTGAATACTAGGGTAATTTTAATTGAAATTTTCAATTTGTTAATGTTTTTTTATGTTCTGCCTGGTTTTTTTAATAGGACGTTTATCTTTGAGTTTTGATTTCATTTTTGCTTTAAAGAAGTTTTAAAGAATTTTTTTATTTTAAAAATGAAGTATAAAAATGTGGAAATTGTTATGCATTATCAAATTAAATACACCTAAAAATATATTGAAATTATTTAATATTTTGAAATGCTCTGATTTGTTTTTAATACGAAGATAATAAGTTGTTTGTTTTTTCATTCGAAAGAAGTTTGAATTTTTTTATTTTTTATTTCGGTTTTCATATGATGACAACACTCATCACAATATTTAAAAAGCAAGTCTCCCGATAAATACTTTTTTTGAGAATTTTCATTTATTATGCATTATTAAATATCTCTAAAATTATTTTGAAATTAATTTAATAATATTATCATTAAAATACCCGTTTCGAGATTTTAGATATGTATTAATTATGATTAAATATTTAAATTGAATTATTTATACCCTGGCAACACCTAGCAACACCTAGCTGTCAAAATGGGATTTCGATTGACCATTATTTATAAAATTTTACAGATTACGATTAACTACCTTCTATTGACAGAGACATGAAACGTGTTATAGATAATGGATGAATCTACATTAGTTGCCGGTCAAATAGGACCATTTTACTATTTCGAAAAAGCCCCATTTTATAGTTTAAACAATCATTGAAAATGAACATTTTTTGAAGTTTCATATATTAAGATAAATACTGACAGCAAACATATTTCAAACGAAAGTATACGATATCTTGAAGGTATTCGATACATATTAAGGGCTACTTTCGCATATCTTCAATTATCAACAAATTTAAATGCAGTCTCACTACCAAATATTCTATTCTATTTTGAATATATGGCTCAGTTCCATAAAGACTTAAGAGCACACAGAATTTTAATGCTTGTACCCTGATATATTAAGGACTATTTTCTGTATATAGCGACTCTGTATACGCTGAGGATATTTGAAAGATTGACCCGTACAGACAGACAGACAGACAGACATATAAAATACACACAGTTAGACAATTATTATATTGAATATAGCCCTAAGATTTTAATGATATAAAAATGACATTCAGCTTTGTTAGTGATGTGTGAGTAGGTAGATATGTATGTTGATAATTTGTATGGTACATTGTGAATATGGAGTAATTTTATAGTGCAATGACATAAGGCTGAAAGACTATTCATTTGAGTTTTCATTACTGCGTCACAGTTTGAGCAGGCAGGGAATAAAACGCCAATAAAACGGTCCAGACGACGACGTAAAGTAGCTGAGCACTTCCACCCTATTCTGCCACCCTTACCTTATATGTACGTGGTCACTTTACCCCTACACGTGAGCAACAGTCAGCCAAATTAAATAAAAACAACATTACCTGGCCACTAAAATACTAAGTGTATCCGACAATAACATTTACTACATTGATCAATCATTCAAAAGTACACACTCATACACGTGAACCACAATTGAAAGCGGTTACTGTAAAAAGAGTCGATGTGAAATAACGGCACATCGTTATTTTCCACAACATTAACAAGAAAGCAAACATGCAGAATGTATGAATATATCTCCCCAATATTATAATATTTTAAATATGTACAAAGTAAATTTGTTGTAACCCTAAAATATGTGGTTAAAAATTTAAATACTATAATATATGATATACTACCTAAACCTAACTCTAATTACTAACCTAAGACTAATTTTTAAGATGTATTGTATTATCAATCATTGTATAATTCATACTTAATAAGGAAATTTTAATACTAAACCAAACCCTTACGCTACAAATCATAAAATCACATGTCATTTGAATACAAGGAATCAAGATACGATCCTATAAAAGTATTTTATTCGATTTATAAAACGTAAAGTTTCGTGGAACGGTAAAAATGAGTCTATTTTATAGACATTTGTTACTATTACAGCTCTGTAAAATATAACTAAGGGAATATGAAAATAAGTTGAGAAATTTGTTTGTATGTATTTTATTTTTTATAACTAATTTAAAATCGAGAAACGGTCCTGTTAATAAAAGAAGACAATTTGTTTAAACTAACAGTCAAGTGGGTGTGGGGCCACAAATTTTGGGTCGTTAGTTCAAATCCCACTCAAGTCAAATAATTTGATCGGTTATTACGACTGAGAGATCGGGGATAATATAAGTAAATCCCAATAGATCGTCGTGGTTGAAGTTTACTCTGATTTCCTCGATTGTAAGGTAAATAAATACTGATGCGTCGATTCAGTCAGGCAGTGCCGCTCTACCGATGACCTGTGTAACTAACTAGTAATAGTTAACATCACCGACAGATAAAATTTGTAAAAACATTTTTAAAAAAACCCTCTGGTTATATCAAGGTATATTTCATTATTTATATA
>JAGTTH010005664.1:106288-134115 GCA_022606485.1 Agraylea sexmaculata | reverse complement strand
GCTACACTTATGATCGGTTTTTTGTTTGTTAATGCCTCGTCTGCGCCTCGGGCGAGGCATTAATTAACAAAAAACCGATCAAAAGTACAGCAAAGCAACTCTATTACCGTCTTTACGGTCTACGTTTACGCCGACGCACGCCTAGGAATCCCAAGCTTTATATGTACATCAGCCGAGAGGTTGAAAAACAGGTTTTGCTTACATTTTTATTACACATATTGCTATTATTCGGTAAAATGTATTATTCTATTCTAATTTACGAATATTACAAAACGATCGCGTTGTTTTAGGTTGACTCTGATTTCCTGATTTCTAAGACGATTATTATTAAGTCGATTAGGCCCAACACGTTTAGTTTTACTATCAGTATAGAAATATTTTCATTTAGATAACATATTTTAAGAATGTGTACTTTGTACTTAATTTGTTTTGTTTTTGATCAATAAATATTTCATTATAAGCCAAAGCTCTGCTAAGAGTGTGAAAAAACAGGTTTTCAATTGCTCACAATTGTAGAGCTCTTACATTTTTATTACACACATTGCTTAATTATTCGGTAAAAATTATTATTGTGAATTTTCGGATATTAACATAATAAAATTATTATTTTAGAATTTTGCATTCAATTTAATAGTTTGTCCTATGATTAAAATAATTGATCTATGATAAGTGTATCGTATAATATTATGTGTAAATATCAATATAAATACTATAATTGCAATTATTTTCTTCCCTCTTTAAAACTGTAAGTTTTTGTGTTACTAACCATGAATTTGAGGATTGTATTATTTTTATTTGAAAACTCTTACATATATTATGTATATAAAATAATATGAACTGAAAAGATGGGCCAATTTCAATAATTTTATATTATAGTATTAGGTTGTTCGGCTGATCAAAAATTTAAAATAAATCAATGCAGTGTTCAATACTGAAAATAGGTTCTGACACTCCCTTAGCCTAGATAGTGTTAATGGTCCAAGGCACATTTATTATATGTATAATATTTTTACCAAGGCAAATTTTCGTCCGAGAAAATAATGACTTCGCTGTACATTTTTTACGGTCGTTGAGAAAACAATTCAAGTTTGCTGTAATAATTTATTTATACATTAATAATACAGTGTATTTGACATGATTTTTTTTAACCGACAAGTACTGCATTATCATCACGGCGACTTGGGATCCCCCGTAATGCTGTGGTGGTTGTGCAGTTAGATGTAGTAATTATATGTATTTATATTTAAAATAAAATAAAAAAAATAAAATGATTTATAAGTTTATAAGGAAAAGTGCTGATAGTTTTGAAACAAAGTCTCATATAAGGGTCAACGCATTCCTCAGAATGTGTAATGTGGTGACTTGAGCTTCTGGTTGGTATCTTCAAATATGTCAAAAGTTGTGCTTCATACCCTCGGATAAGGAACATTCCAGCTTTGAGATATTACCGACATGATAAATAATATCGCGGCACCTCCGATAATTTAATGAATTCAATGTAGTTATGATGTTAGTAATTGTAGGTGTGCGGTGAATTGTTAAGGACGAGGATCATGTCAAAGCGAGTCTCTTTCCAAAATGAAAGACATGCCAAAATAATTCCAGGCATCAAGATCGCGTGTCGGAAATCGTTTACCGGGAAACAGAAAGGCGCCTCCAGGCTTTAGGATCTAGGATTTACTTGCCAGGTTGCCTTGAAACCCTTTTGCTCTTGTTTTCTTTGATGAGAATTCCCCGCACTATACAATTTCAAATATTTATTATTAAAATTATATTTTTTTATTATATTATCAATGAATTTTTAAAGGACATTCAAATAGTCATCAACCATTGTGATCAGGTGATAAAACCCGTGGCTGCAAATTTTGTGGTCATGGGTTCAAATCCTGCTCAAGTCAATTGATTTGATCGGTAATTACGACTACGAGATCGGGAATAATATTAATAAAATTACGATCTAACGCTTTGATCCAGGTTTACTCTGATTTCCTGTATTTTAAGGTAAATACTGATTATTAAGTCTGTGACCTGTGTAACTAGTAATAGTTAAGATCACCGACAGACAATTAACACGTGTTTAAAAAACCTAAAAATTAATATTACATATTTTTATAGTAATTTTTATTCTGTATAAAATTATAATAAAAAATATCGTTAATATGGAATTCCTCTCATAAGTCAACAATACCCACATAATGAAAAATATGGTGTTTAATCAGCTATGGATTTCTAAATGATGATGAAATCGAAAAAAGTTATAGTTTTCCAATGTGACCCATCACGGCAGTTATCCCGCTCCAAAAGTGTGACATTTTTTCCATTAAAAAATAATTCTCATTAAGATATATAAATTTATGTATTGATAGCATTCAGCAATCATCCAGAAAATCCACATTGGATTCCTGCACGTTATTATTGGTTATTAAATTTTTGCACCTAGTTCTCTTAGGTTTCTTTAACGTTACAAATAAATTCATGTTCATGTTCATGTTCATCATTTAATTTATTCCGCCTTATAATAAATCGTTTTACCTAACAAATAAAATGCACAATAAACTAATTCACTATTTATCATACTCATATTATTTTCGAATTCCTAGTTTATATTTCTATTATTAAATATTGAACATGTATTAATAAACAACCGACAAAAGCTGCTCTGTAAATAATAAAATGTCATTAAATACTATAAGGACGCGTTCATACTAGAGCAAATTATAAGCGAGATTAAACTTATTGTAAACCATTGTCTCTTAGCAATAAGCAATAATTATACTATAACAATTTTATCCCTATTTATAATAGTATGAACGCTACCTAACATAATATATCATTTTCTCCTTGTATTACTAGACGATGGTAATTTTACATATTATGATTATAATTTGATTGTCCGATACGGTTTAGTTTAATTTTCCACACGAGCAATTCATTTAGTTCGAATGACTTTTAAATATGCCATTGTTTATATCCACTTTGTATTCGATATCAACAACAACCGCAGTACATAATAATAAATATGTCCGGACAGATCGTCCATTGGAAATGTATATTGTGAACATTTTGATTATACTCTCTATATTAATTCCACTCAACAGTTTACATATTTTTTTTATTATTATTAAAGCGCTGTTTGAGAGTTTTGTTTTTTGATGAATAAAAGGTAGGAATGTATTTGATGTAATATGAAGAAAAGCCTCCTTCATATTTGGCTGTACATTTTGTTAAATAGCATCCGTCTTGTCTTCTTATGCTTTTGTGTAATTTATGGAGGGTCGATTCAAAATAATGTTTATATTATTATTTGTTTTATTCAATCTCAATATCAGTGTTTATTTATAGTGATAAATTAATGATTGAATATTTTGATTCAAATATATAGTTGTAGCTTTCAATTAATGTACACATTCATTATTAATAAGCCATATTAGCTATTATTATAATATGACTTTGACATTATTAAAAGACTTAATATCATTATATATAATCTTCTGAAAATTACACAACTTGTGTTATCAATTAGTTAAGAGTAAAACTGTTTATTTAACTCGGAAATTCAGTTTTCGGTTTTAATTATCCATTGATTTATGAATAAAATCATAGTAAGTACAATAGTCCACGGTCTAATGATTAAAATTAATTATGCAGGTTTTATCTGAAGGAAAAATGTCTCATACCGTAAGAGAATAAATAAATCTAAACAATTATTTAAAAATAAATGTAAATAAATTAGGAGTCGCATTTATTTTATTTCCAAACACAAAGAGGGCTTTAAAAAATTATTTTCTTAATAATTATATTTTTTTACAAAAGATTTTCACCCTTGTTTGCCGTCGGGAAAGGTGTACAATAATTTCGGTTTATTCATCCCCCGATGTTGTCGTTCTTGGGCGGGTCCTTTGATCTCATATTTCTCACCCCCTTTCCATTCTACACTTTCTTATTTTTATTTTTAATTCCAAAACACCAAGTTGGTTTTCCGACGTCGACTAATTGTGTTTTACACTCGGCCAAATTTGACTCTTTGTTGTATTCCTCGTTGATTCATCACAAAGAAGTTCTTTTTTTTAAATTTATATTGAATGCTCCTTCATCCGTTTAAATAAAAACTTAATAAATAATATCATGACGGATTTTAAACTTCAAACTAATAATAATAAATGCATTAGTTTTTATTCTGTAGAAGGTAATAAACGTAGCGCCGTGAAATAAAAAGGTCGCAATTGTACAAAGCGGAAAGCCTTCACTTAGGATTTTTTAAGCTTTCAAAGCAAAAATAAAAACATACGTTAAAGTTAGCGAAATGCGATCCTGGTTTTACCGCTTAATAAGTGCGGAACAAAAAGGGTACCCCTTGTCTAAACAAACACAGGACTTTCTTTGAAGAAAAGGACTGCTTTTCCTATTTAAATTAAGGTTACAATGTAATATATTCAGCTTATGTCCTGTGAGGTTAGCGGTGGCCGATGATGGATTTAGGTTATCGAATCTTGTTGTTTTTTTTTTATATAACACACTTCCGAGTTCCATAATATGAGAGTTGTTTGGTAACTCAATTAGGAGGATCAGTTTCAAGTCGGTCTTCCGCTAATCTGAATTAATGCTCTTCATTGAAATGAGATCCCTCTTCAGTTCCTTTCTCTTCCTAATTGTGTTACCCTCGTATATTCAACTTGGGACATAGCAAAAACTTTTATCTTTCCTTCGACAATCATCTACGATAGTGCCCAATTTCATACATGTATTGTACATATATATTATTTATTTATTTGTCATAAAAAAACGCTGATTATCAAGCTAAGCAAATAATTTAAAACCCATCAGTTAATTGAACATATTCAACATAAAGTCAATAAATAAAAAAAGCAAAAATGTAATAACCAAATAATGTGCAGTATTCCAACGTGGATTTTCTGGATGATTACTGAATTCTATCAATACCATAATTTAAATGTATTAATGAGAATTATTTTTTATGGAGAAAATGTCACACTTTTGGATGCGGGATAACTGCCGTGATGGGTCACACTACAAAACTATATTTTTTCTTAATATCATCATTCTTTAGAAATCATTGGCATATTAAAATATTATACAGTATATTTTTATTTTATTAGCTGTGTTCTTCTTCTGAGTGGAATTCCATATTACAGATATTTTTCATAGTAATTCCCATTTTATTATTTTATACACAATAAAAATTTCTATAAAAAAATATGTATTATTTATTTATATTCCTTCGAGGGACTTTTTTGGGAACCTTTTTTACAATTTTTTTAGACACAACAACGTGTTAATTCACTGTCTGTCGGTGATCTTAAATATTACTAGTTACACAGGTCACCGACTTAATAATCAGTATTTACCTTACAATACAGGAAATCAGAGTAAACCTGGATCAAGACGATCGATCGGGATTTTATTAATACTATTCCCGATCTCCCAGTCGTAATAACCTATCAAATATGTTTTTTTTGCTTACATTGGTATTATTGCCAATTATGTGTCAATATATAATATTTCGCATACATTTTCTTCTCTTATTTTCATTTAAATAATAATATTGTATCTGCTTCGTGATGGATAATCCTATAATAATTCTCAATGAATGAAATGCGTGTTATTTGTTGTGCCATCACTTGTTGATTTTTCGTTGTTTTGATACGAAAAATGCGTGGTTTTTCTAAACGAGTATGAAATTGGATGAAAAGAGGTGTTTTGTGGAGGTTTGCTTTTTTTTGTTGGGTATGGAATGTCTTTTGTGAGCAACTTTTTATCTACGGGGATTTTCGTGTCTTGTGTCAATCGGCCGTTTGTCCCCTTTGTGAGAAACTCTTACAAAAGGTGATGCCATTTATAAACGTTTTACAATTAGGGTCGACACATTTCATATATTTAAATTATAATAATCCCGTATTAAATTAAACAAATATGTTCCTTCACAAAGCACACAATCAATCCTCTATACAGTCAAATAATTTTCTGAATGATTTTATTCGATCTATTGTCAGCCCTGTCAAGTTAGCGATACATTCGTTCATTTGGTGGATATTGACGTTGTTGTATTTTTGCCTTTACCTTCTTCTTCGACTTTCCCATTTTCTGCTCTTCTCCTATTTATTCTGCGTACTTTTCATTGTGCACAGCCTTTCGATCGAAACAGAGTGTTTATTTTGCAGACGTGTTTCTCACACACGCACGTGTCATAATATATTACATATAAAATAAGTTAACCTTATAACTACTTGTTAAAATACCGCACATTTATCCCATAATTATATCATAAATCACTGTATTGGATTTATGGGATATGGCTTATCCAATGATTGATTAAAATTTCCCTCATTAAAACACTTCCCACAAAAAATTAAATACGTTAAATTATTTTTTGGTTCGTGGAAAAAAAAATAATGAAAATCCCGATCGATAACTCGTCCAAGCTATGGTTCCGGATTCCAGCATCGGATTTCAACACGTGTCAGTTAACATATATTTTTTCATATTATATACAGTCAATAATTGAATTATATGTAAACCTTGGCTACGTCGCATCGCATCGAAGCTACGACTATACTACGACAAGCTACGACTGTATTAACCTTTTTTTCTAAAAATATCCTAGTGCACTCACCGTACTTCAATCACAAGGATTCAACATTAAAATACCATATAAATAATAAAAAACATCCATAATTAAATCCGTGACGCGTTACTCTCTCTCCAAACTAAAATAATTACAATTCAGTATTATGCTTATAAATATATGGATAAAACCAAATGTGAATCGAATTAATTATTTAATTTTTAATGAAGTTCATAGGTAAAATGAATTTAAGTTTCCTCGAACTTATAATCAAGTTGGTCAGGAAGTTAGTAATTTTAGAGTAATGTTTATTACTCGATTTTTTTATGTCATCGTTTGAAATATCCCTCCCCAAAAGAATTATAATATTATAAAGCATTTTTAAATGAGTATTTAATTATTTGATGCATACTTTAATTATGTATAACCATTTGTTGGGGCAAAAGTCCCGCTACCATATTGATTATGTGACGCTTAGATAAGTTTCGCTTTATGCATTGTGTTGTCTAAACCCCCAATTTTATAACGGATAAATATTATATATGCCCCAAGAACTAACAGAAACACTGACAATATTTATTGAAAATGTAATATTAATAATTATGTTATTTTCTTTAAATAAAATGTCTCCTGAAAAGTTTGTATTTAAACATCAATTCAATAACACTGTTACATCAGTGTCAAACTTTTTGTCGCTTTATCAAGTGTGGCCGATGTCAATTTAATATATTGTCTAAAAACTAGGTTATTGTATTTGTGATGGATCATTGTTATAAAGGAGGCATTGTTTCAATAAACAAAGGATATCTACAAGCTCCGCCATTCTGTTCGCCTAAATATCGAACTAAGCTATCTTCTTAATACACACCCTCGTCATTGATTAATAGCTTGCGGCGGATTATCACCCGGCTTACTATTTAATTATGTAATTGTTATTTTGCAGATAATCGGGGAGCGTATTCCCGGACAACCTCGCAGGGACTCTCTCTCCTGGAATAGTTCACCTGGCGCTCTGGTAACTCTCCCCCAGTTTGCTGACACTAGAGCTGCTTATCCTTTTTGGAGTTCCACCCTTGGTCATCCTCCATCTCCTGGATTCACAGCCCTCATATATTGTCAACTGGGAATGCCCTCACATCCAGCGGCGCCTCTTTACAAACTCATCAGGAACATTGCGAGGGCTGAGCACGTTCAAAGTGTAAGTAATAAATAAATAAATACCGTGACGCCTTCCCTATTGACGGGAGTCCCTTTATAAGGGGTTGGCCAGGCCACCTTGGCCTTTACGGGAGAATATAGTAGAGATGGTTTCCCAGGCCACCACACAGCAATGAGTACTTAAGATCTAGTTTGCTAAGCTAGATCTACCAAGTGACTCCGGTGCCGTGAATCGAACCCGGGAGTCTTCACTCACGAATCCGTTACACTAACCACTGGGCCACAAGGCGGCTCAAGTAATAAATAATATTAATAATAGTGTAAGTATTCCTTATTGTCCTCAGTCAAATAGTATCCAACGGGGTCATTGAAAGGATCACATAAAAAGTATGGCTGGGAGGAGACAGTCAGCCTCTTCGAAATGAAATAATGGCTTTCCAATAAAGTTGATATCGTGAGCAGCTGTGGTCTTCACTGGCCGCCCTTAATTTATAGCCACCACTTTCATAATGGAAATGATTCCAGATCAAAAGCCAATGGACCAACAAATACTCGACCCGACCCCTTCAACCTTCGCCACCTCATTACCCCACCCTCCAATCATTCTTTTCACCACTAAATCTGTATAATAATTTAGTTATTAATTTATTAATTAGTAATTAAGTTAATCCGCAAATGATATAACTCCAGTAAATCAAATTTAAAATTAATAAATATCGTTACGCTTTTCCTATAGACGAGAGTCCCTTTGTAAGGGGTTGGCCTTTACGGGAAAATATAGTAGAGGTGGTTTCCCAGGCCACCACATAGCAATCCTTCCACAGAGTCCTTCAGATCTAATAGATCTACCAAATGACTACAGTGGACACCGTTTTTGCCGGTGCCATGGATCGAACCCGAGAGTCTTCACTTACGAATCCGTTACACTAACCACTGGGCCACAAGGCGGCTCATCGATTTTTAGAGGAGTAACATAATATTATTTCATTATCCCATTTTTATAATATCTACATATTTTTTTTACAACTGGAGTTATTACGTTTGCATATTAACCCGACGATTTCTAACAGTATTAATAAAACAAAGAATCAGGTGATATTTTATGTATAGCATTTTTTTTTTCATTTTTATCTTGATAAGTAAATTAAATGACATAAATTCCGCTATATATAATTAAATTATACCTAAAATATCAACATTATATATAAAAAAAACATTGTGTAAAGCAAATAACAAAAATGCGCAGTTTAAAAAACAAAACAAAAAATATCTAAATATAATAATTTATATAAAATCACCAACAGGGAGTCTCTTTCTGACTTATGTACCTTAAATAAAAATAAACATAAAACGAGACAATCGATCAAAATTGAAATAATATTATTCACTTATATTTGGAATCAGAACCGATGATCTTAATGTTAAAATTTAAAATATTAAGTTATTTAGTCTATAAATATACTGGGTTATGTGAAAGAATTTATTCATTTTTAATTTTTTGTGAAAATATTATCTTTACATAAGATCCCTTTGAAGCATAATGTCCTACTTGAATAAGTCACGTTTAATGAGTTTTACATGTAATCGAATGCAATTGCAATTTTTATTATTTTTCTCAAGCTCTTCATGCAATATTAGTATATATATATATATATATATATATATATATATATATATATATATATATATATATATATATATATATATATATATATATATATATATATATATATATATATATATAAGTGACACGAATTTGAATCAGACTGAAATTTATGAAGAAGGTTGCCATTCCATCCCTTAAGTCCTGTTCTGTTATTAAACGTCCTCTTCTCCCCATTGAAATCATAAACAAGCCTTGCTAACGGTATTCCCTTTTAATATTCATACTTCCCAAGATGCAAGATACTCTAATCAAACCTATTCACCCTTAAATCGGACCACTCCTATAATCATCAATAATGACTATTTAATACTGCAGAATAGTTATTTAACAGGTCCAATTACGATAACAATATCATGCAGGTAACTTGGCACTGGTAATTGGCGGAACTTTTAGTATTTCGTGTTACTTTAAAACAACATGCAACTTCTGTCCTACATTTCTTCCATTTCAATTGCGCATTTTCTTTATTATGCATAAATGTTTGAAGGATATTCTAAATTAAGTCGACATCTTTATGGAATGGGTAAATGAAAATTAAGATATCCATTATTAAAGAGCTTGACTCTTTTCAGCTTTCAGGAATTTCGTCAGCAACATTAAAATATTTACTCAGTAAAAAGTCACCGCGCTTACTTTAATTAAATCCAAATAATACTTAATTACAGAATAGTATCAGATAGCTGAAATAATCGTTGAATTATCCTCCAGTGTGGGATAATTAGCCGTTTTAATTTAGATGGTGGTTGTTATCAGTAATAATTAAGTGTTTGGCGACCCTCAGGTAATTTATATCGGGAAGGGTAGAAGAGATATCGGATTTTGAATGAGGTTCGTCCACTTATCGGATGACTCAACCCTTTACATTTTTAATGTCACTCTTTCAATTCTATCAATTCGCCACAACCCTGGCTGAAATTGTATATAATACAAAAATACTCTATTTATATTTAGCTGAGATTTTACCCTTCATCAAATATTCCTGGGTCAGCCGTATTGTTTCTTCACAAGTAAATCCCAAGACAGAGAGTGTTTTTATTAACGTCTGATCTTATTTAGAATCTAAAAATAACCGTACGAATCATCTTTTATCTCAATTTCAGATTTATTATTATTTTTGTATATAAAAACCATGGTAGTCATAGTATATTTAAGTATTGACATATTCAGAAAACTTTTCATTCAAATTCAGGAACCGTTAAATAATTTTAAAAATAATTAGGGCAGTCAAGTAAACTATAGCAATTTTTATTTTTGTATTATGTGGCGTTAGTTTAGCCGTGGAATTTTGTGAATGTATTAGTGCATGTAAATATAAACAGACATAGAGTCAAGCAATGACCAAATTCGCACTTATACATTAAAAGAAATCTATCGGTATTAAAAAATCGGTTAGGAAATAGCACAATCGTTAATTTATTTAATAAATTAAGGCTCAAAAAAGAAAACAATATAAAAATTGAAATACTTTTGCGATATTCAACCGCTCCTTAAGATATTATTAAAGATTAAAAGTCGACACAGTTTAATGTGATAAGATTTACTCATTTAGTGCAATTTTTACAGTGTTTTCTATAAATAATTAATATTCAATTGTACTCGAAATTCCATCATTACCCATTTTAGACATAGTAACAAATAAAGCTTTTTTTGTTCTCATAATTTTATCTAACAAATATTGTAAAAATTATCAATTTTTTTAAAAAAAGTGTTGCGGGATATTATTACATTGTTTTATGTGAGTTTGGTATACTTTATGGATACCGGTAGTAAATTTGCCACCCTATTGATTTATTTGATTTTTGGGGGAACATTCGCCGCCGGCTCAAGTTTGATTGATAAAACTTTATCTGAGTTCTCTTTCTGATGCTTCATAATACACCTCCAGAACGATCTATATCTACAATAATTTATCACTATTAATAAAAAAAAATCAATAAATGTAATGTATCGTTGTTGAGTGTTGGATGTATACGTGAGCAGAATGTTATCCTGATATTCCGCAACCCTTTATAATCCCCTGTTGTATATGTTTGCCTGTTCATACAATGATTGAAATAATTTCAGATATTAATATTATGGGCGAGCGAGAAACCTTCACCGGGTTCATCACAATGGCCGACAATGCCCGATCATGTCTCCCTTCACGTGGTCGATATCTCTGTGTACGGACCCGGGTAAGATAGACTCTTCTATTGTGTTATTGTAAGTGTGCTCAATGAACACATATAATTAGTTTTATTGTCTCCAGCCTTGGCATATCGGCACGCTTCCAACCCCAGGAGCTGATCACCACTGATGCTGTCCTTCAGCTCGACGAAGATGCATCATTGACCACTAATGAAGCAGACTTCGCCTTCACGGTCTGGAAAGACTTCCCCGACAGGATTGTTGGATATCCTGCCAGAACACACTATTGGGATGATGCCAAAGTGAGTACCACTATCATAAATTAAAAATAAGCTCTCGGCTCGTTGTGAATGAGAATTATATTCACTTGGTTTGTGGACAATTTGATAGTTGCCCAAGAATATAAAAAAAATATACACTCTTTCTATTTTGATACTTGTATCTTCAGAATACTTAATAAAATACTAAACTTTGACTTGTTTATTAAAAAAAGTAAGTTTACCCAGAAACTACAGATTCCAGTATAATTGTCTTAGGCCTGTACTTTTGTGAATGTATTGTTAAACACATACACACAGACGAAGTTGTTTTAATATATTAGAACCAATGGCGTATCGCTTCGTAATTTCGAATATTTAATTATATATTTATTATTAGAAATGAGATTTAACTATGTATCAGGTACATAGGTTTTTAATTTAATCTAATAGAGTTGCTTTGCTGTACTTTTGATGGGTTTTTTTGTTAATTAGTGCCTCGCCCGAGGCTCAGACGAGGCATTAACTAATAAAAAAGTGTAGCTTAGTAACTCTACTATCGTATTTACGGTGTACATTTACGGTGACGTATGCCTGGGAATCTATAACTTTATTCAATGAACTTATATATATAGAAGTGTCATGCGTATTGATTTCATACATTGGAACGTGGCCGGCACTACTACATGCGCATATTATACATATACATAACACATAAGCGGGCTGTGGCTACTTGCAAAACTACAGTCCTAAAATACACAGCAACATCAAAAAATAATTTATTTACACGATGATATATTATTTGTCGTTGAATATATCGAGCACTTTTAATGACTCACTTTACCATATTAAGTGAAATATGGTGTAATGTTATTAGAAAAATCGACAAATGACAGATAAACAGTACGAGCGGTAAAAGCAGCGCCCTTTGGTGACAAAGTCACCTTTGTCTCTTACTAAAAATACTAGTTTTTTTTATTAAATTTTAATACCTCATTATTGTAAAATTAAATCCTCGAGGAAACGAATGATTTATTTTATTTTAAATATACGTACTGATTTAAAAAAATATATAAATATAAATGACTATCAGTATTGATGCATTTCATACTTGAAAAGGGAATTCGATTCCATTCTGACTTTTCAATTAAAGCCTTTCAGATTGTTATTATTATACACCGCAATTGTGGAAAACTTGCCTGACAAAACAGATTCCTTATAACATCATTTATATTCCAACTTCCAATAAGAAAGCTTTCATTTCCCATTAAAAATGTATTGCTTTAATACCGCCTCGGTAATTCATCTCAATTTAATATTCACAAAGATAAATTGTGTAATATTTGAAGTTAATACCAAATTATTTTTTATCATACTAAAATTTGATCCCCCAGTGACGTTTACACATAATTTATTCAAATATGTATGAAAATAATAAGCGTTGTTGTTCACAGAAGTACTCTTGTCTTGCATATTTTTAGTTACGTATTCCTCTCAAACAAGGACAATAACAAGCGTCTCTCCTTTATTTACTCCAGTTTGTCTTTTAACATTTTAAAATGCAGCATTTCATATTTTGGATTCTCAGTCATAGAAATCATTTTCAAAAGTTTTCTCCAACTCTATATGTACAGGTATAATTTCCCATTAGAGCGGAAAACAAGGAAAGTTACAGCATGAAATTATTATTTTTTTGTTTATTGTTGTTGTAGCTTTGGTCACCTATCATTTATAAACCAATTTTTTTTTAAATTAAAATTATAAAAGGAAAAATTGAAAACAAAAATTGAGGGATCAGTATGAAGTATCGAAATGATTGTAAAAATATCTGGTGCTTTTTATTTTTATTCAGTGAATTTGATAAATAGAGAATCGGAAAAATAATTATGAAAAAATTTTATTAATAAATCAACGTAATAGCTCAAAGAATAAGGCGCGTATCTAAAAATACTGTAATCATTGGTTCAAAATCTACTTCAGTAAAAAAAATGATCGGTTATTACGACTGGGAAATGGGCATTAAATTAATAAATAACATTAATAAAAACCCGATCGAACGATCTCGTATCGGTTTCAATCCAGGTTTACTCTGATTTCCCGGATTGCAAGTCAAAATATTAAGAAAATAAAGACAAGCAGAGCCGCTCTGTCGGTGATCTGTGTAACTATTAATAATTAAAATCACCGACACGCAATGAACTAACTTTTTACGTTTTCCTAAAATTGATTTTAATTTCGGATTCATAAAGAATGCCAGTAAAGAAAACCCACCGAATTGTAAAGTTCGACTATTTTGTCCGCTAAAATTCTGAAGATTAATTAAAGTGAATTTATATTTTATAATTAAGTGGAACATAAATTGAGTAATTATATATCCATAATTTACACATTGTGGTAGAAGACAATTTATAAGTGTGTTAGTTAAGGTGATTTATGGAAAAAGCAGGTAAGAATTCTTTCATTGTGCGTCTATAATGTTAGAAAATTTTAATGACTCGGTATTTAATCAAGCTGATTTTTTTTAATATGATAAAGCGATGTAAGAGTTTTCCAATCAATCATCGCATCTGCACGATTTAATACTTTTGATAAATGTTGACTTCTCCGCCTTCGGGCGTCTGCTGTGTTTCCTGTTCAAAGATTTATTCGTTTATTTTAATACAAAAAATGTCTCCCCTTGCACTTCCAACCATCTTGAATTCCTTTTAAATTTTCCATCGATAAATTTGCATGACAAATCAAATCTCGCCCCTCTTACAACCAATATGACGCTTGAATATTCAAATCATGATAGAAATGTCGATTATTTTTTTCAAATATCTCAGTACAGTTTAGAGAATATTCAGTCGAATTAATAATAATACAGTGGCGGACTTAACGGAATGATTTAATTAAAAACCACATCGCATAAACCAGGTGTTTCACGTGTCTAAATTCAGGTGCACAACGGCGAGTTTAGTTTTAGTAGTTATTCTGTCATCAGTGACATTTCTATAATATGAAATATACCAACTTCGCACAATAATACCACCGCCTGGCAAACTATTATGTTACTCCAATGACATTCATCCCTAATTTAAAAGCTAACGTTTTTCAATAAATATAAATCTTAATAATATGTTAATGATAATGAAGAGATGATGTGACACTGGTTTAATTGGATTAGATGCACGGACGCATTCCCGCATAAAGCCACTATCGCAGGTGACACTATTGCACTAAACTGTTATTATTATATTGAAAATATATATTTTATTTATAATATATACGACCATTACTAGTTACACAGGTCACCGACTTAATAATCGCCGTATTATTTACGTTACAATACAGGAAATCACAGTAAACCTGAATCAAGACGATCGATAGGGATTTTATTAATATTATACCCGTTCTCCCAGTCGTAATAGCCGATCAAATCATTTTTAACTAAGCAGAATTTAAACCAATGACCACAATATTTGAAGCCACCTTATCACCTGACATTTTATTGTATTAGTAATATTTTTCAGCATAAATATGTATTTTAACCTTAGGCTAGCCCACGAGTCGCCTACAGCTTGTGGGAAATGTTAATAGCTAAATGTTCGGTTACTATAATATTAGTTTCTTTTAGAATAGTCCGGTCATTTTAATACAGATAAACTTATCATAGCGAGTAATTCGAGTAACGAGCGAAAATAATTGTGAAAGAAATTTCGTATAACGAGTGATGCAGAAAGGGGGTTTAATAGTCAGCCATCAAATAAATTATGCGTAAAATCATTTTTCATATAATGAGTGAGATTCTGCGACGAATTACGCTCGTTATGAGAGTTTCTCTGTAATTTTCTCTCATCCCAACTACTTATTTTGTATACTCACTTGTATTGTGCTTTTCATTAAAAAAAATTATAACCAAATACATCGTATCAGTTTTTCCTGTCTCAGGTTTGGATGATGCATTGTTTTTGTCAAGTAATTTGTATACAGTGATATTCAGTAAAATGTATACACGATAGTGTATATGGTTTTGTCACTCTAATTCCCAATGTGATAGCTGGAATTCTTCACTTTTACAGATGATTTACTCAAGTGAGACTGAAAGACCCATAGACAATATAATGTGTGCATTTTACAGAATACTACTGTTATTCCCAATTTCACAGAGAGTTTTCTCACCTGAATCTCCCAATTAGAATGAAGTTGACTCATAGTTTTTCTTTTGGGTCAGCTTGCTCCAAATCCTAATAAAGGTTGTATATAAATCAAAATTCTTGGTTTCTAAACAGGACGTATATAATATTTTAATATAAAAGCAGCAATAAAGTAGGTTAAAAGGTGTGTTATGTTGTTGTTTTCAAGGCTCTAACAGGGTTTCGAATCGAAATTAATGACTTCGTCTTCGACTAGCTAATGGAGGACCAAAAACACTTAAGTTATAATGTCTCTTAGGTTTTCCGTCAAAATGTCGCCTGCCAGCCGTTATAAATCCAATGCCTGAAACACCTGAAAAACTATTACACTTTTTATATAGAGTACCTTATTATTATTACACTTTGTTGGCCGACACTTAAATCTCCCGCTGTGCAACAATGAATTATGCATTTTTTATACGCGACCACTTAAATGTTTCTTTGTTCCAAGAAAAACAGCAACAGCGTTTTGAAATAGAAAGATAAATTGAAATGCTCATTTAAAATAATCATATTACTGATTAATAAAGGAGGCAGGTGAACAAGACTAAATTGAAAAAGTTTCACCGTCCAATTACAAAATAAGAACAACGGAGGCAACGCTTCAATATAATACAGCTTATTGAAAAACTCATTCACTGCTAAAAATCCAGTGTTTTAAAGTGCTTGAAAATAATTTCCAATAATATATTTATATATAGGTCACAGTGTCATTGCACCTGTGGTAACCCTGGAGCTGCATCAGGTCATTAGAACCTCCGCCCATACACCACCACTCTACTTTATATCATTTTTACATTACTATGGTTATTGCACTACTAAGCGATTACTAACCTGAAAAAATTGTTACATAAATATTACAGCCGCTTTGCTAACGACCACCATACCTTCATCAATATTATATATAAAATGTAATGATCATTGTCTTAATGCATGCTAACTATACACCCTGTTTCTAATGTTTACAGATCAAAGTAATTTACCGCAAACGGCTGTAATTGGGATGTGTCCAATCAATTTTGAGATGACACTTGCCCCTCAAACATTCACTATTTTGCACTCCTCATATAAGAAAGTCAGATTTTCCCATCTTAGTAAGTGACGTCAACAACACGTCACTTACTAGGCTATTTAATATTTACTAAGCATAGGAAAACCCGAATTAAATAATTTTTAATTACAACCCTAAAATAGTGCTAAACTTAACTCCATCTCATTGATACCTAATTAAATCTCAAAATTAGTATGAACACACTTTTTGGTCCTCATGTCATATTTATTTATAGTCAACATCATTGGAGCCATAGAAAATTTCAAACACCAAAATAAAGATATTTACAAGTTTTCAGCTTGCTATAACGAATTTTCTAGGTTGATTACTTATTTGAATTAGTTATTATTTATATACAAGATGTTTTTAATTGAACTTCAAATATTTTAAAGCCTTTCGTGTAATTCCAAAACGATCACAACAAAATTAAATGCAACAAATAATTTATATGACAGTTTGAAAATCTTCAGATGTTATTAATAAGTGAGTAAATTATGTTACCATCGTATGGCAATACTGTGCACTGAATTTTCGTTTTCCTGTAATAAATCATTCTGATATTTTAAAGCTTTTAAAGTATTTGAAGCAGTTCTTGTCCTTTAAAAAAATTGAAACGCATTAATTTTATAGTAAAATATATGTATGTATATTATTTATAACAATAATCTGATAATCAGCACACACTTGTATTGGGGTGACAGTATTCATATTTTAATAAATTAATTTCAAAATTACATAACTGATTACATGCTTCTCGAACAAATGGCAGGTTGGGTTGCACCTGGATGAACTCTTTTCCACAAATTCTGCTACTTATTTGACTTATTTAGGAGTGACCTTATATAGCAACACTTATACTATGTCTTCATACACCTTACTTAATTTTTTTTATATACATTCTATTAATACATTTTATACAAACATTTTTTTTAATTATAGTAAATTTCATTTTTGTTTACCTTTTTTATTACTATTTTTTGTCTATAAAAAAAGCTCTTCTGGGCGTTTATATGGAAATATGGAAATAAATAAATAATTTATTGTATACTAGTCCGTGTGACAGTGTGATTCTATATAAAGAAGTATAGCTTTTTGGCAATAAGCTTATATCTATAGAAGCGCCATGCAATATTACGCCGTACATTCGAACATGGCCAGTCACGAATACATGTACACACAATAGAATTTCAATTAATGAGGCGGTTAAAGCAGCGCCTCAAGCAGCTAACACACGAAACATTTGGTGCCTGGCCTCATCTGTATCTGTTGTGGTTTTCACGTCTTTACAAGTATTATTGGCATCTGTTTATTACTTTTTGAGGCTAGTTAGGTTTATATAAACTATTAAATGTTTGAATGAAATATAGTATTTGTAAGGTGTATCATAGATGGCATGTAATCTTTTAGTGTGGTTGTTTGTTAAAAGATGAGTTGTTGTGCGGTGGTGGTGGTTTTATTTTTTCATTTTGGCTCGACCGAAGTGGCAATAAGTGTAAAGTAAGGCCTGGCCATATTTCAGTAGTCATGTATGGTTTAATAGTGGAGATGACACAGTGTAGTAGTTCGCATCTGTCGTCAAAGACTCCACATTACACTAGACAAATCGCATGCATCATCATTACCACTTTTATACTATGGCCTTAATGATACGCCCACATGGTTACATTGCACCCGCGGGGACTCGAACACAGACTGAATCTTGCTAAGTGAAAATCGATCATACTACCAACTCCCCGAACACCATTACACTCGTTCAGAGTAATAACTCATACTGCATACTTGCATAGCTTCAATTTTATCCCTAGGAGACAACTAACAAATAAATCGAATAATTAGCAACGTCTATTGGAATGACTATTTTCCTGAATACACCATTTCATTCACCACCAATCATTTCTGAGCTTATACAAATAAAGGTATATATATATATATATATATATATATATATATATATATATATATATATATATATATATATATATATATATATCGTGACGCCTTCCCTATTGACGGGAGTCCCTTTATAAGGGGTTGGCCAGGCCACCTTGGCCTTTACGGGAGAATATAGTAGAGATGGTTTCCCAGGCCACCACACAGCAATGAGTACTTAAGATCTAGTTTGCTAAGCTAGATCTACCAAGTGACTCCGGTGCCGTGAATCGAACCCGGGAGTCTTCACTCACGAATCAGTTACACTAACCACTGGGCCACAAGGCAGCTCAAATAAAGGTGCTAATAATATATACTTTAAAAAATGTCAAACATGTGAGGTTTCCTATAACACCCGCTTGGGACGCTGCATTTACCGCTCGTACTGTTTATCTGTCACTTGTCGATCTTTCAAATAACAATACACCTTCGTTCGCTTAATATGGTAAAGTGCGTTATTAAATTTTACTTGATATATTCAACGACAAATCATATCTTACTGTGGAGTGTCGGATTTTTAGACTACAGTGTTACAGGTGGCCACAATCTGCGTATGTGTGAAGTATATGTGTAATATGCGCATGCAGTAGTGCCGGCCATGTTCCAACGTATGAAAACAATTGAAGAATAAATTAAAATCCACGAAAATAATCTTAATCTACTTGTTAGGGGACTAATCATAGTCAAAGCTCATTTGTAATTATAAACCGAAAAAATATTTGATCAAAGTGCTTATCTTAATTTTAATTCATAATTATTAGGTACCTTTACTACTAAAGAATTATTTATTGATGTTAAATATATTCTTGGAATGTTATTATTTTTAATTGTCAAATTGTACTATTAATACCTGATAAACTTATAATTAAAAAGCAACATCGAGTTAAACGAAAGCAATGGTTCAATTGTATAAATATAACTATTACTCTATGTGTGAAGTATATGTATAATATGCGCATATGTGGTAGTGGTGACAATGTATGAAAACAATACGAATGACTTGTTTTATCACAATCAGACTAGTCAATATTAATAATTGTATAAGGTTTACAATCCAAGGTAAGAGTTGAGCAGTGGTTTAGACAGTTGATGGGAGTTATTGTGAAGGTGGTCGGTTGGTTGTGGAATAGTGCAAGTAGTGCAACTAGTAATACTCGATTTCAATCTAAAGTTTGTACGTGTTTGGTGTAGAGTGTACAGGGCACGGCACAGCATCAATACGCCTCTGTTTTGTTATTATTAATGGCGTCGTCGTTGTTGTTACAGGGAGTGTGGGGCTACACGAGTCGCTGGACTAACGAATACAGTATGGTGTTGACCGGCGCCGCCATGTACCATCGCTATTACCATGATTTATACTCGGAGTGGTTGCCGCCATTATTACTGAAGGCCGTGGCTCAGGCTCATAACTGTGAGGATATCCTGATGAACTGTCTTGTGGCTCACGTAACGCGCCGCCCGCCCATTAAGCTCACCCAGAGGAAGCAGTACAAGGAACCGCCCCAACCAGCAGGAGCGAGGTATTTATCAACTACAAGTTTCACCTAATATCTTCTCACACTGGCCCCATCGAAGTTATAAATACTTGAGCCATCAACTATGACTTACGCCTTAAGTTTGTTTTAACCATGTTTATAATAAAGTCATATCATCATTAATACTACAAATTCTTAAATTAAAATACAATGTAGTCTTAATAAGAGCTTTTTTCGATAGCAGAGATTCCTGGCAGTACATAAACGCCCAATTTTTTTTATAATTTACTGATTGGACTAAAATCTATATAGTATTGCTATTCCAAACTTTGGGTTAACTCATAATGATACTATATAGTCTGGACAACTATCTGAGAATATTTTAGGGGATGGATTTAGGGGATGTATATATATATATACATATATATATATATATATATATATATATATATATATATATATATATATATATATAAATATATATATATATATATATATATATATATATATATATATATATATCGTGACGCCTTCCCTATTGGCGGGAGTCCCTTTATAAGGGGTTGGCCAGGCCACCTTGGCCTTTACGGGAGAATATAGTAGAGATGGTTTCCCAGGCCACCACACAGCAATGAGTACTTAAGATCTAGTTTGCTAAGCTAGATCTACCAAGTGACTCCGGTGCCGTGAATCGAACCCGGGAGTCTTCACTCACGAATCCGTTACACTAACCACTGGGCCACAAGGCGGCTCCTTAAAAATAATATATATTCAATATTATTAATTAAAGAATTTAATAGATACAATGCGTACTTCACAGTAACAGCTGATTCCAATATGGCGGCCCAAATGCGGCTCTTTTTTAATTAATAAAAAAATATATATTCTTTCACTCATTATTGCGATACCCTGCCACTATTTTTTTTTATACATGTACTGTAAAAAACAGATCACATTTAATGATAATTTTAGTATTTTTCCTTTTAATACTACATATTATAATTTTGATAATCCTGATATATATTTGTTGTTGGAATATAGAGTCTATATAGTGTATTCAAATTTGTAGGGAGATTTCTCATTTCATTCAATTCATATCGCTTATAAATCATAATTTTAACTCACTTTTAGAATCTAGATTTGAATAGGGCAAAGTTTTCATATGCACTATCCTATAAAAATATTTAACCTAAATTTATTCTGTTAAAAACCGAAAATTCAAATAGAATAATATAATAAAAATGTTAGCAGTGCTTTACAAATGTAAGCAATTTAAAACCTGCTTTTTGGGACATATTCAATATATTAGTGTGTTGTGCTAAATGATGTGTGTACACGCATACGCACCGCACGCACACACTCATTACACTATTATATTGATCATGGTCATTAACTCATAACTGTATTATTTATTAAAACTAAATTTCCCTCAGGTCTCCATGGAACGATCCAGACCACTTCATACAGCGGCAGTCCTGCCTTAACACATTCGCTGCCGTGTTCGGTTACATGCCGTTGGTGAGGAGTCGTCTTCGGTTGGATCCTGTGCTGTTCAAGGATCCTGTCTCCAACCTGAGGAAGAAGTACAGGCAGATAGAACTGGTGGGCAGCTAGCAGCGGCTGGAACTATAACCTGGCATCGCATAACTTATCCTTTACTACTCTTACAAGGCTGAACTCCACTACCAAACTATAAAGTAACTCTTCTTTCGCGCTTCACTACAATTATTTGGCGTCGGCGTTTAATCTGTGTACTACACTTGGCGAATAACGCCGACGGAGTTTGCCGTCCATTATTTCAATACGATCATTAAGGGCCGGTTTCATCAAGTCGTGTTAAATCGTGTGCTACATGGCAAGATATTGCACGAATCTCGTGTCATATACACATATTCCGTTGTTTCATGCGTAGTTTGTATCGCAGGCATTTAGGAGAACTTGTATACAGGTGACTCGAAAACTCAGGCATGAAACTGGAATGGAGGGGGAAATATGCCACGAGCTACGTCTTGAAGAAACGCATTTGGCTCGTAACACGAGTTGAAGAAACCGAACCTAAAACATTCGTGAGCCATAACATACCTGTGCTATAATTATGTATAATCAAATAAAAAAAACTTCGCTTAATAGTGATTTCCACGTGTAAATACTGTAGGGAAATTGTCAATTCATATCAAGAAGCGATTTTAACCAATCAATTATGAGATTTTAAACATGTGACTGAATCGATTAAATTGATTTCATCATTCAACGAGGTTCGATTGAAAAAGTATCCGGAACGAACTTTTGCATTATATTGCGCCAAATTCCCGATACTTTTACATCGAACTTGTATTATATAATATAATAATTGCCATGAATCAAAGTGAACATTCTCATTGTTTGACACATTCGATATAAATATAAATTTTATATATTTTGTACTTATTTTTAGTTGAATCGAGATTGTTTTTTCTAATTTCTATTGTTTAGTCGTAGAGCTTCATACACTTTTATACAACACTCCTCCACTAGTTGTAAAACGCATTTATTTCGCATACCTGAGACCTATTTTTGTATATTCCTATGTCAATTAAATCCTACAGTTAAATCCTATTTTGTAAATTTTGTATAAACAACCGATCGGTCTGAAGTACTTATTCGCAACATTCTTATTTCATGAACATTTTATTTGAGAGGTGCTTTAGAAATATACTTGTAAATAAATCTCGATTGAAGATCTTCATCATTATACGTTTCGGTGTGAATATCAGTGGCGTCCTTTCCATTATAAATATATTAAAATATTAGCATGAAAGCTGCGGTTCCATTATTTTATTAATTAAAGCATAATTGCGTATAGACTGTGAAGATTTTGTATAATGTAACCGCTGCTTAAGTCACGTTGCGTTTACACTTTTATTTTTTTATATTCAGTAAAAATCCATTGTGACATCAACATGATAAACATGCCATACAACTGGATGTATAAATATCAAGGTAGCGGACCAAGCAGACGAGTCTTGCCTCTGTCAAACACATCTGCTTGGTCCGCCGTCCTGATATTTTTTATTATTGATGGATATAACATTCAATTTATGAATCCCTTCGTGACAATTGCTTATGATTATAGGAAAACTCGTTGATTTTTATGCTTTGCTCTTTGTTTATTATATTTGTAGATCAAATTCCAAACTTTATTCAGGCTCAAAGGTGAGATTACTTGATTGATCATAACGCCACTCTCGAATATTATAAAATCACAGCCGTTTGCGGTAAATTATTTCGCCTCTCCGCAGGTGTAAAGAAACTACTAAATAAACAAATCATGTAACGGATGGGGCAAAAATCCCGCTACCATTTTGACTGCACGCCATCTTGGTTATGTGACGTTGATATTTTTTAAGTGTACGATTATTTCCAATAAATATTGTTTTGTGCTCATTCTTGTGGTGTATATTCATCAATTACAAAATTGCGTCCACACAACAACATTTATCTAAACGTCACATAACCAAGACGGCGCCCGAACAAAATGGTTCGTCTGTAAAGAAACTACTGAATAATCAATCAATCAAATTATATTATTATTTTGCATGTTTCTCTATTTTGAAATTATGTACAGGTATTTAATTTCACCGACCGCCACTGGTATAAATATCGATATCTTAATGTCTACATATCAAGCGTCCCTATTAATTAATATAATCCAGGGACATATATCAATCTACGAGCAATAGATACTAGTCAATTTCTTTTTAAAGTACAGCCATATTGTTAAACCCCCAAATGCGTGTGTTATTATTATTTATTGTAAATAATATTGTGCATTCATGGAGGTTGTCACTTTCATTCCCGTTTATTTATATGAATGGGTGTAATTTTAATAATAGTCATTGTGATAAATAAATGTGTAAAAACCAGGGAACTTTTTCCGCGTGCTTCGGTTTAGTTTTCATTTTGATTACACTGTATATTATTATTATAGAGATGTTTTCTAAAATATACACACATACGTGTTTGTTTATATTGTGTAAGGACAATGTTTTTATTGTAAATATTATAGGAATATCATGTAAATGAATATAAATATTATTATTATTAAATGAATGAATCAACAAATAATTGTTTTATTATTAAATGTACACTCGAGAAGATCAAAAGTGTTTGGGTGAAGGCACTTTGTAATTTAGAGATCGATGTTTATTATGAGCTTTATCTTCTAAGACTTTCTTCCTGCTCAAATTAGATTGGATCTTCTTGAAAACTTTGTGAGAACTTCGCAGTGAATTACAAATATTGCCTTGTATAATTTAATTTGGCCTTCTTTGGTTTGGAAATCAAATTGGACAGTGGGTGAATTTTACATATCGACGTTATTGAAGGGAAACTATTTTTTTAGTTTATCGAGATTTGATCTAATGATTCAAAACACTTTTACAACATATTCCAGTTCAGATAAAAATACACAATTTATTTTTATAATCGATTGATTTTGATACATTTGCGCTGTTATTTTTAGACATTTTTGTATCAAGTGCAAATAATGAAAAAAAGGGTTATTGTTTATTGAATAATAATTGACTGGCCTTAATTTGAATAGTGAATATTCAAATATCTTTTTTTTTTAACTTATTGTGGTAATAATTAAAAGAATAATGGATGAAAAATCAAATGTAACGTTAATTGGTATCATCTTTAAATAACTTACTAATATTTTACTACAAATTACTGATATTTTGAATGACTTTCAGTCTGTTTATTTATAAATTTTTGGAAAACCTTTATAAGCAACCCGGTACTTAAATAAATAGCAATATTTTTTTACACTTTGTTGCCTATCTTTGTAGAGAAAATGTTAAATTGTTGAGAAATTGCAAAGGTAACCTTCTAAAATCACAAAATATTGATAATTAATTTTTATTGGTTTAATTCTCATAAATAAATTAATAAAATAATAGTATATTTTTGGAAATGTGCTCTTTTAAAAATTGCCCATTCAATCGTATAGGTTATTTTGTATGTTTTTTTTAAATCTAACCAAAAAAATACTTCATGGGCAAATTTTATTGATGAATTTAGAGACAAGTTTTTATTAAAAGTCGCCCGAAGCAGCTTCGTTTTATTCTAGTCGAATATATTGGTGACTTTTCAAAGGTATACATTGTTCTTTTGAGATTAATACTATGGATCTGTATCATATTCGTTATTTTTCTAGATGATATTTATATGTATATAGGTATATTAAATTTAGGAAATGAGGTGTGCAAGAATGTAAGGTCGGGTCCACTTCCACTATATATTAAATGTGAGCTTATGAATAATTCATCAGTCCATTGCAATGGAAAACCTACAATATCTTTCTGGCTTCAAACAATACCGCCCTCCGCTCTTTATTCTATTCAAATATATTTTAAATATATACCGTCTAATTAAATCACTGGTATTTATATGCAAAGTTGTATTTAATAATATATGTGTGTGTTAGAATTGAAATATGTCTGATTGAACTTGGCAGCTTGACAGACATTGTAATATTACCTAAATTTCACTGACAAATCGTTCAGTTACACTTAATTGCGCAACACATCCAATACATTATATATTAATCAACAAGTCTGTTATATTAAGAATTTATATTATGTAAATATAACCAGCGTAATAGCTCAGGGGATAAGAAGAGTGGCTACAAATACTATCGTCATAGGTTCAAATCCCGCTCAAGTCAATTTTTTTAAATTGATTTGATCGGTTATTACGACTGGGAGATCGGGAATAATATTAATAAAATCCCGATCGGTCGTCTCGATCCAGGTTTACTCTGATTTCCTGTATTGTAAGGTAAATACTTAATTTAAATACTTATTATTTAGTCGGTGACCTGTGTAACTAGTAATAGTTAAGATCACCGACAGACAATTAACACGTTGTTTTGTATAAAAAAACCCTTTCTAAAATAAAAGGTCTTCGCAGTGTAAATAAATAAAGTATTGATACGCCCTTTAAAATATATGTACATATTAGCCGAGAAGATCATTTGCCAGAGTTAAATGTATATGTTAAAAAAAGCTCTCATTTATTAACATGACGTATTACATTTTTCATCTATTAACAAAATAAATAAGACTTGATTCAAAAAACACTTTCAAATTATGCATACATCAAGTCATTGGGATTTAAACCTGTACCAGAAATAAAACATCTACTGATTTTTTTAGTAAAATTACTACCGATACATACATAGCATTTTCTTTATATAAATAATTATTTATTCACCCTCATCAAATTACCCCTCTTTTGGTAAATGTTGTACAAAAGAGTTTTAAATATATTTGTTTCTCAAATGCCAGATTTAAACCAATTTCACGGATTTAATGTATAAAATATATTAGTCGTATTTTGTCTTCGGTAATATAATTTGAAAGTGTTAAATACAACATTCGATCGATTAATAAATTGAGTATATAAATATAGTTTTTTAAAAAAAATTGTATTCATATTAATTAAAAACCTTTATAAAATGTAATCGAACAAATTGGGTTACAATCGTGCATCTATAAATTTGACACAATAATTTATTTATTGGTTGGTTTTTTTTTTTGGAAATGTTATTTTTAACAACGTGTTAATTTATTTTTGTGATCTTAACTATTACTAGTTACACAGGTCACCGACTTAATAATCAGTATTTACAGCTTACAATACAGGAAATCTGAGTAAACCTGGATCAAGACAATTGATTGTGATTTTATTAATATTATTCCCGATCTCCCAGTCGTAATATTCGATCTAATTAAAATATTTTTATTTCTTTTCTAACATTATTTGAACCCACGATTGCGATTTATGTAGCCACACATACATACATATCCGCTGGTATATTATTAATATTATTTTTATTCTTCTTCAAAATCTTCCATTCTATCCACAGTATTCCTCATCTATTCTCCTCTGAAAAGGCTACAGCGAATTTGTGCACCTGGGTGAACTCTTTTCCACCAACTCTGCCACCTACACCTGGTCTTGTTTTGGAGCGACCTTATATACTGACATATAAATGATTGCTTCCTACACCTTACTATATAATTTACCTTAATTTTATTTTATATAACATTTTTATATAATACTTAAATTTCTTTTTAATAACTTTAAATTTTTGTCTTGTCAAATAAATTATTATTATCCATTCCTGGATGTATACATATATATTTGATAATGTAATCTGGCACAGATTGTCTGTAATGATTTTAGAGCACAGAACAGTAGTTGGCATCAGGAATAAAATGAATGTTAGTAAGTATTAGACGTGGAGAAGAAGCCTTGTGGTCTCTGTGAAAAGTTTCACAATTGGCTTAAGGATACAAAAGCTGTGGTGTAAGTCACCTGAAACAAATATCCCTGGAGCTTTTCACTTCTTCTCGGTGAAT
>JAGTTH010005664.1:0-106188 GCA_022606485.1 Agraylea sexmaculata | reverse complement strand
TGAAATGTTTGATCATTTTGATCAAATAAATAGAAGTTATTATTTTTTTGTCGTAAAGTATATCGATATAGAATAAAAAGAGTACAGCAAGACACGAGGAGAGAGTAGTTTTACGAGAAGAGTTGTGGAAGGAATTCAATTTCCTGGTCAGTGAAGTGCTAAAATATAATAAGGCTGTAAAAAGGAGACACTTTTGCTTGGACAACCTTCAACGGTGTCTTTATAAATATTTCCTATTTACACATTTTGGTTTTTAATAAAGCATGATAGTGGAAAATTTGTTTGTGGATATTGCATTTATTTTAATACAAAGTTATAAGAATAGAATATATCGGAAGGCAAAGTGAAGAGGCCGCTTTAGTGTTTGGAGGAAGTTTACAGTTTGCTCATAGGAAATGCGTTTTGGAAAATTCACCGAGAAGAAGTGAAAAGCTCCAGGGATATTTGTTTCAGGTGACTTACACCACAGCTTTTGTATCCTTAAGCCAATTGTGAAACTTTTCACAGAGACCACAAGGCTTCTTCTCCACGTCTAATACTTACTAACATTCATTTTATTCCTGATGCCAACTACTGTTCTGTGCTCTAAAATCATTACAGACAATCTGTGCCAGATTACATTATCAAATATATATGTATACATCCAGGAATGGATAATAATAATTTATTTGACAAGACAAAAATTTAAAGTTATTAAAAAGAAATTTAAGTATTATATAAAAATGTTATATAAAATAAAATTAAGGTAAATTATATAGTAAGGTGTAGGAAGCAATCATTTATATGTCAGTATATAAGGTCGCTCCAAAACAAGACCAGGTGTAGGTGGCAGAGTTGGTGGAAAAGAGTTCACCCAGGTGCACAAATTCGCTGTAGCCTTTTCAGAGGAGAATAGATGAGGAATACTGTGGATAGAATGGAAGATTTTGAAGAAGAATAAAAATAATATTAATAATATACCAGCGGATATGTATGTATGTGTGGCTACATAAATCGCAATCGTGGGTTCAAATAATGTTAGAAAAGAAATAAAAATATTTTAATTAGATCGAATATTACGACTGGGAGATCGGGAATAATATTAATAAAATCACAATCAATTGTCTTGATCCAGGTTTACTCAGATTTCCTGTATTGTAAGCTGTAAATACTGATTATTAAGTCGGTGACCTGTGTAACTAGTAATAGTTAAGATCACAAAAATAAATTAACACGTTGTTAAAAATAACATTTCCAAAAAAAAAACCAACCAATAAATAAATTATTGTGTCAAATTTATAGATGCACGATTGTAACCCAATTTGTTCGATTACATTTTATAAAGGTTTTTAATTAATATGAATACAATTTTTTTTAAAAAACTATATTTATATACTCAATTTATTAATCGATCGAATGTTGTATTTAACACTTTCAAATTATATTACCGAAGACAAAATACGACTAATATATTTTATACATTAAATCCGTGAAATTGGTTTAAATCTGGCATTTGAGAAACAAATATATTTAAAACTCTTTTGTACAACATTTACCAAAAGAGGGGTAATTTGATGAGGGTGAATAAATAATTATTTATATAAAGAAAATGCTATGTATGTATCGGTAGTAATTTTACTAAAAAAATCAGTAGATGTTTTATTTCTGGTACAGGTTTAAATCCCAATGACTTGATGTATGCATAATTTGAAAGTGTTTTTTGAATCAAGTCTTATTTATTTTGTTAATAGATGAAAAATGTAATACGTCATGTTAATAAATGAGAGCTTTTTTTAACATATACATTTAACTCTGGCAAATGATCTTCTCGGCTAATATGTACATATATTTTAAAGGGCGTATCAATACTTTATTTATTTACACTGCGAAGACCTTTTATTTTAGAAAGGGTTTTTTTATACAAAACAACGTGTTAATTGTCTGTCGGTGATCTTAACTATTACTAGTTACACAGGTCACCGACTAAATAATAAGTATTTAAATTAAGTATTTACCTTACAATACAGGAAATCAGAGTAAACCTGGATCGAGACGACCGATCGGGATTTTATTAATATTATTCCCGATCTCCCAGTCGTAATAACCGATCAAATCAATTTAAAAAAATTGACTTGAGCGGGATTTGAACCTATGACGATAGTATTTGTAGCCACTCTTCTTATCCCCTGAGCTATTACGCTGGTTATATTTACATAATATAAATTCTTAATATAACAGACTTGTTGATTAATATATAATGTATTGGATGTGTTGCGCAATTAAGTGTAACTGAACGATTTGTCAGTGAAATTTAGGTAATATTACAATGTCTGTCAAGCTGCCAAGTTCAATCAGACATATTTCAATTCTAACACACACATATATTATTAAATACAACTTTGCATATAAATACCAGTGATTTAATTAGACGGTATATATTTAAAATATATTTGAATAGAATAAAGAGCGGAGGGCGGTATTGTTTGAAGCCAGAAAGATATTGTAGGTTTTCCATTGCAATGGACTGATGAATTATTCATAAGCTCACATTTAATATATAGTGGAAGTGGACCCGACCTTACATTCTTGCACACCTCATTTCCTAAATTTAATATACCTATATACATATAAATATCATCTAGAAAAATAACGAATATGATACAGATCCATAGTATTAATCTCAAAAGAACAATGTATACCTTTGAAAAGTCACCAATATATTCGACTAGAATAAAACGAAGC
Source organism: Agraylea sexmaculata (assembly GCA_022606485.1). Lineage (NCBI taxonomy): Eukaryota > Metazoa > Arthropoda > Insecta > Trichoptera > Hydroptilidae > Agraylea > Agraylea sexmaculata. The sequence goes on along the minus strand of JAGTTH010005664.1, from coordinate 103,467 downwards.
TGCTTCGGGCGACTTTTAATAAAAACTTGTCTCTAAATTCATCAATAAAATTTGCCCATGAAGTATTTTTTTGGTTAGATTTAAAAAAAACATACAAAATAACCTATACGATTGAATGGGCAATTTTTAAAAGAGCACATTTCCAAAAATATACTATTATTTTATTAATTTATTTATGAGAATTAAACCAATAAAAATTAATTATCAATATTTTGTGATTTTAGAAGGTTACCTTTGCAATTTCTCAACAATTTAACATTTTCTCTACAAAGATAGGCAACAAAGTGTAAAAAAATATTGCTATTTATTTAAGTACCGGGTTGCTTATAAAGGTTTTCCAAAAATTTATAAATAAACAGACTGAAAGTCATTCAAAATATCAGTAATTTGTAGTAAAATATTAGTAAGTTATTTAAAGATGATACCAATTAACGTTACATTTGATTTTTCATCCATTATTCTTTTAATTATTACCACAATAAGTTAAAAAAAAAAGATATTTGAATATTCACTATTCAAATTAAGGCCAGTCAATTATTATTCAATAAACAATAACCCTTTTTTTCATTATTTGCACTTGATACAAAAATGTCTAAAAATAACAGCGCAAATGTATCAAAATCAATCGATTATAAAAATAAATTGTGTATTTTTATCTGAACTGGAATATGTTGTAAAAGTGTTTTGAATCATTAGATCAAATCTCGATAAACTAAAAAAATAGTTTCCCTTCAATAACGTCGATATGTAAAATTCACCCACTGTCCAATTTGATTTCCAAACCAAAGAAGGCCAAATTAAATTATACAAGGCAATATTTGTAATTCACTGCGAAGTTCTCACAAAGTTTTCAAGAAGATCCAATCTAATTTGAGCAGGAAGAAAGTCTTAGAAGATAAAGCTCATAATAAACATCGATCTCTAAATTACAAAGTGCCTTCACCCAAACACTTTTGATCTTCTCGAGTGTACATTTAATAATAAAACAATTATTTGTTGATTCATTCATTTAATAATAATAATATTTATATTCATTTACATGATATTCCTATAATATTTACAATAAAAACATTGTCCTTACACAATATAAACAAACACGTATGTGTGTATATTTTAGAAAACATCTCTATAATAATAATATACAGTGTAATCAAAATGAAAACTAAACCGAAGCACGCGGAAAAAGTTCCCTGGTTTTTACACATTTATTTATCACAATGACTATTATTAAAATTACACCCATTCATATAAATAAACGGGAATGGCATTATCTATTTTTTACGACACGTGTCGAATCACATAGTCAATGTGTGTCCCTAATCCCGTTGAATGTATAAGTATATAAAGTTTTTACTGTGAATACGAAATGGCGAAAAATGGATTAGAATACATCTCGCAAAGCTTCTTTCAATTTCAGGTGTAAATGTTGGAACCCCCTTTTACCGCAAAACCAATGTGTGTGAATAAAAAAACATGTAAAACACGTGTCACTGTGACGTGCAACTTTTCTATCATCACACAAAATGCTTTACAAAATGTAGGTATATGTATCGAATTCTATGAACATGTGTAAAATATAATTATCAGACCTCTTTGTTCATTGAACTAACGGCGAAATTGCATTTTACTAACCACTGAATCATGGACGCCCTCAACAATGTGAAACGGTTTTAATTATTAACAAGTTTATTTAATAAAAACGATATACATCATAATTTTTATTGAAATGGCAACACTATTTATTATGCCTGAAAATTTATTTTATTTCAATTGGTTCAAAAAAATATTATATTGTAATATTTTTGTTAACTAGCAACACATTGTTGATTGTTTTCCATATTTGAAATTGAGTTGAAAACCCCGTAGTGTATTGGTTCAAAAAAAGTTACATTAGCTTTATTCCAATAATAATTAGACCTGAAAATAGCAAATATACATACTTATGTAAATAGTTAGTGAATATATAAGTGCATTTGCGCGATTAGACACGTCCAACTGTTAATAGCTCTGAACCAGGAACTCAGACTTTGCCTCATTGCACTTAAACCACCGGACTTCACTTACAAAACTTCCTTTATGTGTGTAATATTATATGGTCAGAAATAAAAAAAAAAAATACTTTAATCCAGAGTTTTGTCCATATTAAAGTCAGTTCAAGACAAACGTTTTCCAAAGAGCCATCCCGAATGTACTAATGGTAGATATCACTACTATTCCTAGTACTAGTTCCTAGTCAAATCCCACTCTACGTGTAGCATTTGTTCGATATGGACATTAGAAACCACTCTTGAATACCATACCACACTTTATGTTCAAAACACAAAAAAATATGATTATAATTAACCCAAACTTTGTTTTGTGAAATGGAATTTTATCTATAGAAGCGTCATGCAATACTATGTCGTACATTTGAATATGCCCGGTCACTAATACATGTATCACCTGCTCCAGCGTATAATATTGTTGTTGCATGCATGAAATTTATTAAACGTCAAAAAAAATTGATTTTCAATCATTATTTAACCTATTAAATGGGACTTTTTCGAAATAGTAAAATAGTCCTATTTGACCGGCAACTAATGTAGATTCTACTATTATCTATAACACATTTCATGTCTCTGTCAATAGAAGGTATTTACTCGTAAATTGTTATATGTTATAAATAATAATTAAACCGAGTGACACGTGACAGGCAGTGTTACCAGATTGAATATGTGACTCAGTTCCATAAAGACTTAAGAGCACACAGATTTTTTTTGCACTTACGATATTATACGCTGGAGCAGGCGATATATTCTTAACCCTAGACACTCGAGAGCAACAAGATTTTTCTTATAAAAACATCCGCAATAATCATGTAAATTGTTTAAATAGTAACATATTATTTGTCGTTAAATATATCAAGCAACTTTTACTGTCGCACTTTAACATATTAAGTGAAATACGGTGTAATGTTATTATTTTGAAAGATCGACAAGTGATAGTTAAACATATGAGCGGTAGAAGCAGCGCCCCAAGCGGTTGACACACGAAACCTTTGGTTCCTGCTATAGTTTTGATGTATTTTAAAGTATTATTGGTATCTCTATATATCTATATATATAAGCTCATTGGCTTTGTGGTATTCTGTGGTCAACAAAGTGAAGGAGCCCGCATCGGTTCCTTGAAAAGTGGTTAAATTCGGCAACAAGAAAGAGCTTAGTAAACATCCCTCGTCAGTCACTGTTTGACTTTCAGACCAACTGCTTTTGTGATTGTTACTTGTCTGATCACAGCAATATCACTGATCTATTAGCAGGCCATTCAATTAAATGTATAAATATAAAATAAATGTCAGTTAGTATATTCTTGATAGAGGTGTACATCGCTCTTCATCACTGATTGATCCGCCATCTTGATATTTATCGATCACATGGTCACTTGTCTCGTAATTAACTAAAGAATACTATGGTTGGCAGTCAGTAAGTAGTGAGGCGATATAAAGAACAGAGTAAATGTAGTCACTATCTGTAACGACACATATAAATGGGTCTCGCAAAGAAAGTTGTTGGAAATGGAGAGATTTTACAGTTTGCACGCAATGAGGCCATGCACCTTCTTAATGGTAACATATCGTGTTAGTTCACCCTCGCCCTTTTAACATTATTACATACCAAACCCTCTAATGTCTGCACAACATGTATTAAATTTACAATTAATACACTTCCCTATCATAACAATGCACTTCCGATCTTTTGAACACGACAAATGCCATAGATATAAAAATAAGATATCCCACGAGTGGCTAAATGCGTGTTTAGTTCAAGTGGATCAAGTAGCCAAAAACATGAGTTACCTGGCAAACATTATACTGTAAACATCTCTCTTCATATCTTCAGTTATATTTCACAGTAAAATGGGTAAATGCATTGTTACTACATGTCATATGGACTCAAACATACACTTAAATACATCTAGGTGAAGTTTTTACCAAAGAATACTTCTTTAACATGTTTAAAATATTACTGCGTTTTAATAGCCAAAGTATTGTCACGGCCACTCTCAGAGGTCACTAGAAATGTATTGAGTGCGGGAGACACAATACACGGGCTACACGAATTACTTATATGCAATGCGAAATCTAATGTTTATATCTATGACTTTACCATATTAAGTGAAAGACATGAACTTAAGTGTCATGCGTATTGTCTTCATACATTGGAACATGGCACTACTACATGCGCATATTATACACATACGCGGACTATGGTTACCTGCAACACTATAGTCTCTAAAATCTGACATTCGAGAGCAACAATGTAAATTTTTTACATGTTATTTGACGTTAAATATATCAAGCAACTTTTAGGGCCGGTCGTGTTAAATCTCGAGTTAGTGTCAATCGGCGATTTACGCGCCAAATGCGTTTCTTCAAGATGTAGTTCATGCTACCAACTGCCAAATTCTAGCTCACCGATATCCAGGTGTAATAGCGCTCATTTTATATTTCCTCGTCCATTCCAGGTTCGAGCCGAACGCGTCGCTTCAGCTCAAGTCGGCTGCATGCAAGTTCTCTTGAATGCTTGCGACACACTCATCGGCTATAGCTTTTGCACGCCCTGAAGAAACGGAATATTTGTATATGACACGGGATTTGTACAATCTCTTGCCACGTAGCACACGATTTAACACAACTTGAAGAAACTGACCCTTAGTGACGCACTTTAAGCAAATTAAGTGAAAGACGGTGTAATGTCATTAGAAAGATCTCTCATGTTTTTGATGTATTTTAAAGAATTATTGGCAGGTATATATACAATAGGTCATTGAGTATAAATACTATTCGATCTATGTTAATCAATGATGATATATTGTGTGTTGAAAGGACGGGCATGAAGAGGAAGTATGGTGTATATAGGAAGTGGTTACCGGATGGGTTCAGGTCAAAGATATGCAGTACAATATACTGTCCAGCTATTATTATACTAGGTTATAACAGTTGTTATGATCAAACATATACAAATAAATGATAATAGAACCTGTCACTGCAAATAGATGAATGAATGCAAAGTTATGCATTTTCAATGTAGGAGTGGAGCGTCTCGTCGATGGTTTTTGTGGAGTGTCAGTGTTTAGCCATGGCCAGTCTTGAGTACAAAGGAAATTTCTTAAATATTAATCAAGCCTGTCAAAGTAGGATCCTCTTTAGCCAGAGTCACTATGAAATATTCATGGATTTCAGCCTGCCCCTCTACACACTGTACCCGCTCTATGCTGCACTATTATTACACTATGCTCTTTCACCATTGCTTCTACGCTCTTCTACAACTAAAACTACTTATCATTCATCATATTTTAATATTTATCGACGAAAACATCCCACATAATAATTTTGACCCATTAACAGGGGTTAATTTGGGGAATAATAATTTATTATTATTAATTTACGTTACTAGTTTATAATCCTATGGGACGTATTCAATATAATGGCTGTACGCGCATACGCGCCGCACGCACACACTCTTATTACACTATTATATTGAGTACGGCCCACAGTGTTTAGTTGATCTAATATTTCTTTAAATTGTGCATGGATGAATTATTTACAGTAGTTTTCACTAAAATGCATACATGATAGTGTTTATAGTTCTGTCACTCTTACTTGAGTAAAGGATCTGTCAAAGTGGAGGATTCCAGCTGTCACTCTCAATTTGACAGCTGGGTTACTCTATTTTGACAGCTGTCACTATCAAATTCAATTATTCCACTTTGACAGATCCTTTACTTCAAAACTATAATGTATGCATTTTAGTGAATAACGCTGTTAGATTAACTAAACATAATGGACCATATTCAATATAATAGTATAATGTGTGCGTGCGGTACGTATGCGTGTACACTAATGCTACCAAGCTTTAGTTTATTCGTACACACACGGCTCACTTTTACACTATTATATTAATTATGGCCCCTTGTATTGAGAGTGTTTACATGCAAATTTTTAAATGGCCTTTTACACTACACTGACTCTTTACTATTCTTACTGTTATTAGACCGCACTTATTCTGGATGGTATTATAGGTTTATTTTAAATTAGATGAGATAAGGTTAATAGTAAAAAAATCTCAATTCAAAACCACGCAAAATTGCACAACCAGTGTGATTTTTTTGTAATATTAGAAAATATATATTTTAAATAATAGCGACAGCCATTTTTTATTTCGGATGAATGCGAAATGACTTATAAAAATTTAACATACGCGTTAAACTAATTAATTCATTGATTTTTAAATAATGAAATTGAAAGATCCACTTCAGATCTTTCGACATGACTTAAACATTAAAAATATACGAAACTCACTGTGTATATTTAGTTTCATTCGATAGATAATTAAATTCAATGGATACCGTCTTAAATTAATTCATAGTTAAAGCAGTGCGGGGTTAGAAGTATATTAGCAAATCTGTGTGGAAATAGTTTAGTTGAAAGTGGAAGAAGAAGTAAAATAAAAGGAGTGGGCGGAGACAGAATCTTGGTGAGAAAGTTTCCTCAATGACATCTCTGAATGGAGAGTGTCAAAGAAGAAGGCCAATTCCAAGAGCTGGCCTTCCAACTTGAATCAATTAAAACTATTCCCACTTCAACAATCGTTTCAATCCAAATAAACTTATGTTGGCTTTCTTCACTAACTGCTTGCTCTCTCATAATACCAAAATATGTATGTACGCGTGCAAATGCAGAATTATTCCGTTGTCTTTAAGTGGAAAATGAGCCTACAATTAATATTTGATACAATGCCGAAGAGCTTCTTTTGTTGGATTTTTATTATTCACGTCTAAAATATATTTTTCATTTAATGCGACAGCGTCGAGACGTCCTTTGTGCTCAATTTCATCTTGAAACGGCAGAGAGAATTTGTCAATATGAAATATTTTATAACTATTTGGAGAAGTACAACAGCAAGCTTTTAAATAAATAAATATGTAATATATCCACAACAAACATTTCTCCCTACAAGGGGGTTTTTGTATTTTTCCCCATAAATTATGTTATGACATATTAATTATTTTAATTATCAATTGATTATACTCCGTTTTAAAATAAAAAAAATACTTAGTCTATAAACATAATATTGTAACATCTAATCATAATGTATCAAAACATTGTATGCAATTGTATTTAATAAAGAAATTGTATAATAAAAAAAACAATTCTCCTTAATCAATTGAAATGTATTAATTAATATTATATTTACCACATTATGAACTATTTATTATTAGGGAACAAATATTTATAGGGGAGGTAGGTTATAAAAAATCAATTTTATAAATTACACAGTCTGGGTGCTCTGAGATGACAGCCGCTTATTAAATTGGTATATAATAACTTATTATTATAAATAAAATATGTTTACAATATCCTACCTCTCCATAAAACGTTCACAATCAATTAATTATATTTCTTTATTTATACATATTATATTGTTGTATCATCTTGCAGTACCACTAGAGCATTACGGGGGATTCCAAGTCGCAGTGATGATAATGCAGCACTCATCAGTTATAATTCGCCATAACAGTTGTGTATGAAAAAATATAAAGAGATATTTAAAATCTTAGTCACAAAAACACGAGAATTAATTAACTCATTGAGTTGAAGCGTTAATATTTTTCTGAAAGCCTGATAAAAGTGTGTAGAGGAAATGTCATACTTTAGATACACCATCACCGCCGATAAGGATGCCAGATAACTGGTTGTTTAAATATCAAGATGGCGGACCAAGCACACGAGTATGAGTGAGACAATTAGTGTTGCCTCTGTCAAACTCTTCTGCATAGTCCGCCATGTTGATATTTAAACTTGTCCGACTTTTATATTTTATGCTTGTGGGCAATGAACTTTTATCTATAGAAGCGCCATGCAATATTACGTCGTACATTCGAATATGCCCGGTCACTAATACGTGTGCATATTCTAAACCTTATACACATACACTCACACATACGAGGGCTTGTTGTCTCTAAAATCCGACTGGGAAACATACCGGGGACATATGGGGGACATAAAATGCTGGGAAAATTGTAGTCTCTAAAATCCGACATGTTCGATAATCGAGACACTACAAAAAAATCCTCAATGATCATGTAAATTATTTACACAGTGACATATTATTTGTCGTTGAATATATCGAGCAACTTTTAATGTCGCATATTAGGTGAAATACAGTGTAATGTTATTTGAAAGATCGACAAGTGACAGTTAAACATATGAGCGGTAGAAGCAGCGCCCCAAGCGGCTGACACACGAAACCTTTGGACACGAATTTGTCTTTTAAAGTATTATTGGCATATCTATATCATATCGTGCATTTTGATTATCGTTGTTATAAGGTTTCATGGCCGTACTGTCATTATTAATATCTCAGTGATTTGTGTGATAGAATAGTGAATGATAATAATTGTATTGTGTAAATGGATGCAACAGATGTAAAGTATGATTCTTGCAGTAAGTGTCCTGTTTCAAATTGGATGGAGGTGCGAAATTAGAGTCAGCCTAGAGATGCAATTAAAGTTACTTCAGCCATTCGAGAGCCACTAAACTGAGACTACATTTTAAAATGTCCCTCACCCCTCATGAAGCACGTCTCCTCATCTACGAAAACGTCTACGTTGAGGAAAAACTTTCACAATGAAAGCAAATTTACAGAGAGATGTCGCCTTTTTCATATTCTTTGCAGAGTCGAATTTAATTGCTTCCTCCCTTCTAAAATTTAAAATCAATTTTAACAGTAGACAACATCTCCGGTTTTAATAAGATAAAAAGGGATTATGATGTACCTTTAAAATTTAACCCTTAACTTGTGCGTCTCGCCTCACCTTAATTTTGTTAATTTACACCATTGTATTTACTTTTTGGATAACATTATATACCTATTTGAGAATGTAACAAACACATTTATTTTATTACATTCGATTTAAATAGATTAAAAGACTTGTTATTAATTGGTGCGAATTTTTAATTAGTATAAAATCAATTGGAAATTAGTAGATAATTAAGTCCTAAGTGTTGATAATATTTTTTTCAATTTAAAGTATAAAAAGACCATTATTGGAGATAAATTGTAGTTACTTATATAGATACTTTATTTTTTTTATTGAATTAATTTGACGTAACATCTTTTCTCGGTTAACGCTTTGAGAACACTTTAATCCTAGAATTATTTTTATTGACACTTCTTTAATTAAATTATAGGAATAAAGAGGACCAAAATATTAATATATACGAATGGAAATGCATCGAAAAAATAGTATCGCAAAGGACCGGGCAAAGCTCGAAAGGGAGTGTCGCGTCATTTATATTGTATTATAATTGAACATTTAGGGCCGTATTAGTGAGTCATGTGTGTACGAATAGACTAGAGCTTAGTAGTATTGGTATACACGCATACGCACCGCACGCACACACTCTCATTACACTATAATATTGAATACGGCCCATATTGTTTAGTTGATCTAAATAATTCATCCATGCACAATTTTTACTTTGTCACGTAAACTTATTTTTTGCACTCAATCCTTTGATGAATGTGAATCTATGAATATTTATATAATGTTAAATAGAAGATTCTTTTTAATAATGGTACAGGTGCATGCAAACAGAAGTAGGTTGAGTAATAAAATGGCAGTTTTTTTTCGGGAAATTGCTGTGAAACGGTTTCAACACTAAGTTTATATGGAAAACTTGAATTGAGTTCTGTAACAGGCCACTTGCTATTCTCACATTATTGTCGTCTGATCTTTCTATACACAAACTTTACATAAAACTGTTGAAAAACGTCTGTGAAAAGCTAGGACACTTAAAACTTGCACTATTAAGACTGAAGCTATCAGAGTGCGCGCGATTGAAAAATATTACTACCTGCCTGAAAGAAAACACTTGAACAAATAATTATACAACCCTTATTTCAGTACATACTTGAATGAAATATTTGCTTACAAACATTTCAAATTATAAATGATTTATGTGTAAAATCAGTATAATTTAACCGGAAATCATAGTACAACCTGGATTCAGAGATATTTTTTTTCAATTGTTTACCCTTCAACAATTTCCATTAAACAAATATATTTTTACACTTTAATGTAACAAACGAATTCTAAAATACATAAAATAGTATCATTGTTTCAATTTAGTTATATCTTAGGTCAATAATCTCAGTTTTATTGATTTTTTTAATCAGCATAAGTTTGTCGGCCATTTCGACAGTTCATACATTATTGATCCGCGACCAACTTCACGTCAATATGTCAACTCTCCTTACATTATTTTAATGCATGATTTATCATTTTTATATTCGTATTTCATCAAATCATTTTGAATATTTAATTTATTATGTATGTTTAAACTCATTTTTTTACTCTTGAGATTAAAATAAGCGATCTAAAACCTTTGTTTGATGGAAACTCTACTTGTTTGAAATTAAATAATATGAAGTGAACGGGACATGGGACTAAAAATGGGTCCTCATATTTTAATCCATATTATTATAATTTTGAGAGCAATTCAAGTAAATTCATTATAGGGATAATTGAAATCGTCGATAATATCCATGAAGGCTACTTTGCAAATCGGTCTATGAAATATAATATTCAAGCCTTCAATTTATCACCATCACTATCGTTTAAAATATACAATTGTATTATTTACTTAGACTATTGAATATTGAAACAGTTAGAACTTTTAAACGTTATTAATGGTGCGCATGAATAAATAAATGCATATGCAGTTTGATCTCAATAGAATAGGGGCTTCAAGAGATTTGGCCTGTTTTGGAAGCACAGTCTAAACTGAATAGGCTTTCAAACTCACAATAGCTAATAATATATTCAATATTAGTATTTATTACATTTTAATTTCTTTCACAGAGGGAGAAAGTAACCAATTAGAAAACCTTTCGAGTGTAATGCGACTAAAAGATTCAAATATAAATAATAAAATGTAACTCAAACGCTCCAGGGTGATTATGGCAACACTTGATATATAAAATAATATAAGCACTCAAAATATATTTCCACATGGAGATCGGGATAATATTATATCCCGAAAATAAAATAGGGCTTGTTTTAAAGTAAATAGCAACTGGGTAAAGCTCCCATTGATTCTAAATAGGTATGCAGTTTAGTTGTAGTGTGTTTGAGGTGATATTTACGAGGTGGTGTACTCAGAACAAGGGAGCTTCTAAATAATGGACATTGGCGGGGTTAACTCTAAACATACTACCCCTTACAACACTTACCTTATAATTAAATACTGTGACCATAATTTATACATCGCCGCACTCTTTCAAAGGGACGCCGCGCTGCGCCGGTGTTGCCATTTCACACAAATGTGAGATGAAAACACATAAAATAAATCGGTTTTATCGATGGAGAAATAAGGCCACTGTTGTAGTTTTTTTTTGTCTACTCGTTCGCTAACTTTGCATCCTTGTTACCATATTTTGATACCAAAACCCCCAACTTGGAAAGTTACAAAGTGAAGCGTTACGACACCCTGCATGCAAAATATTAAATCGCTTCACATATTTGGAACAGCTTTCGAATATTGCCTCTTAACTTCTTCAGTATATATAAGCTTTTTACAACCGGTCTGTATCATTTTATATAGCAAGAATATTGAAAACCTGCAGTTATTAGTTAAGACGTAACGTTTTTTTGTTCGTTTTCTGAAAAGCATTCTATGATATGTATATAATTGTTAAATAATACCGTTAGTTTGAAGATTTATCCGTAATTGATTATAATGTTATCGTTTTATGAAGAAAAACACAGCAACTTCTATCAGTGAGTAATTACCGTGAAACTATATTTGTTACAATTGAAAATATATTGATATAAGAGAATTCATTTGGTAATGAAGATACAAACACCCTCGTATCAGGTCCAACCGATACCACTGATATATTAGCAGGCCATACGACTGACTATATAAATATCAAGATGGCGGACCAAGTTAACGTTAATTCTTAGTGAGGTAACATTAATTGTTTCAGCGCGGTAAACGTCATTTCGCCATCCAAATTCTTGAAAGAGGTGTCATCGCTTTTCATTAATGGTGTGTAAACACTGTTCATCAACTTTATTGTAGTGTTGCCTCAGTCATACTCATCTACTTGGTCCACCATCTTGATATTTATATAGTCAGTCGTATGACCTGCTAATATATCAGTGGTATCGGTTGGACCTGATGCGAGGGTGTTTGTATCTTCATTACCAAATGAATTCTCTTATATCAATATATTTTCAATTGTAACAAATATAGTTTCAAATATATCGGTGGAATCAGTCAAACTGATTGGACATTTTAATTCGTGTTTAATAAAATCTAATTTAAATGAACTCTATTACTATATTTTTCTTTATTAAAACATTTTGACATGAAATTGTCGTTGATAATATTAACAAGAACCTCCCAATTGCATTTTGCTACATTATAATATTATATTACTTTATACCACTTTTCAAATAAATGATACTTTTAGTAATTTTGGGCAAAAAAATGACACATTGGGTGATCAAAAAAATGAAATAAAAATATGAAAAAGTGAAGGGTGAAAATATGTATTTTGTAAATGTTTTTGCCATATCTAGTCATAAATATTAGATTGTAGCCTATATTTTTTTATTGTAACAATTTTCGTTCTTTATAGAATTTATCATCAGTATACATTTTATTTTATTTTAAAATCTTAATTAATAAATAAAATAATCGAGTTAAATATAAATTCATTCCATTAAAACAAAAATATGAAAATTTATAGTTTGCATCCGTCATTTATTAGTGATTTTGTGAAATTGTGAGTGCCACAAAATAATGCTATATTTTGGAATCGGAATGCCATTTTTGCAACATTTTGACGGAATCTCTTAATAAATAAATTACAATCATTGATTTGCGGTTTGTTGGTATGAAGCTGTGCGTTTTACCTCAAAGAAATTAATCTCATAAAAATTGGCATTTACCAAAAAGAGAAGACTTGTTCCGATTCTTGTTTAAGCTGATATTCTCACTAATTAAAAGTCCAGCTCGCGTATTGTTAAATGTATTGTATTAAAGGCTTCCAGACAATGAACTAACTAATTTTAGTGTTTATAGAGTGGTTTGTTGTTGAGGGCAAAGCTTCATTTTGATTGTATGACCATTGTAGCGTGTTGGCTGTTTGCACTATCAAAGAATACTAACAGAGATGCACCCGTATTTGGCAAAGTGCTCCAGGCTACTTATATTATACCGGGATAAGTACAGACAGAGACCAGGATACACTTACTTCTATACTACCTTCATAATATTTACTCGGACTTTTTGTTTCGACCGACTTTTCTTCTTTTTTACTGCCGTAATACAGAAGATGAAGCTGCCTTGGGCGACTTATATTAAAATACTAAGACTTCCGCCTCGAATTTATCAACAGAAAAAGGCCAAATAAACCTTCCACAAATAAAACAATACAGCTGAAGCCTTGGTTCATAATCATCAGTAACAATTACTACGTTTATATGTGGATTATTAATACAAATTAACCTTTTTACCTTGTGTTTGTACAGCAAAATCAAAAATTAAACACGATCAGATGCGATCTTGCTTACTAATGGCCGTGATTGAAAAAAATTATAAATAAACAGACAAAATTATTTTAGCATAATATTCGCTTTTCAAATCAGGAAAACTATGAGGATTAAGAGTGTTTTTTTTATTTAATAAGGAGTAAGTTGTTAGTTGCCACCATATCCTTTGAGCTACTGCGATATTTCTCAATTTCAGGGGTATATTCAATATAATAGTGTAATGAGAGTGTATGCGTGCGATGCGTATGCGTGTACACCAATGCTACTAAGCTCTAGTCTATTCGTACACACACGACTCTCTAAAACACTCTTATTATTGACTATATTAAACTCTAATGAACAAAAACTCTTGTTTTATTGTGTAGATTTTTTATTTAATATCAATAGGAGAAACATGTTTTTTTTTAAATATGAAGTTTTTGAACTTTGAAAAGAAGATAAAAAATCATTCGTTTTCATTCCCCGTCTAAGTTTTCTACACACTTTTCATTGTAGATACATTTTTCTGATAATATTGCCATTCTACTGAACTAAACACACAAATTTCGATCATAATGTATTCATAGGTATTGATTAGGATTAACAAGGTACAATCAATTGGTATGTTCTTGAACTGGTTATAATTTCTCTTAGTATACTAATAAAAAAATAATCGTTAATCTCTATATAATTAAAGATTATACATAATATATATTATATAGAACACTTGGGTATTAATATTAATAATTTCAAAATAAATACTTTTAAACGATTTGGCAGTGGAGAGGTTTTTCAAACAAAGTATAATTTAATAAAAATCATCCACTCACACAATTTTTCCCAACCGACTACAACGAAAAACAATAGAGGATTCCATGTTCAAAAAATATGTTTTGTTTGTAAGAGAATAAATATTTTCCATTTTAAAATATAATGTCACTCTACAGATAATCAATCGTTAAGAATAAATACATTTTTTTTAGTAAATAGTTACCGTAAACTTCAAAATACAGCTTTATTGTGTTCCTTTTCGCATATCACATTATTCTTGTATTGAAAATCGACAATAACATTTCAACTATTACAAGTACACATGAACTAAGCAAATCTTAACTTTGAATAATAAAACACTCCAACAATTAAATTATCTACATTGATCCGTTTTCAAATCGAATTAACTCTTTAATTTACCAAATTTATATGCGGAATTTTTGAAAGCTTATGAATCAATATCCATTATAAAATTTATTTCCTTTCATCAACAAACTATAATTATATATTTTATTTTTCAAACTACACTTCTAATAAAGTGGTGTATTTTTGTATCGAGTATTAAAAGCTCTTCGATTAAATCACTAATTATAAATATTCTAAATGATAAACAATTCACCGCCCAACTTATTATTGTCGAAAATAGTAAAGAAAAATAAAATACTTTACCTGTGGAAATTGGAAAAAAAAAAAGAAAAATTGAAATAATAATAATAATATATTTTCAAACAATAAATTAATAATATGTTGGTTCTCGAATCTTAAAATGTGATAATATTATATTCAGAGATCTGACTATCATCGTATAAAACAAAAGAAATTAATTAATAATGCAAGATTCATAAAAAAAACAATTCATAAAATACATATTAAAAACAGTCAAAAGAAATAATTTGGCAAGATTTCTATATCACTAAAGATCATTGAATGATATTTGACACTTTGGTTTAAAAAATACATAAATTATTAAAAAAAAAAATCTGAATATTAACTCAGTCTTGTATAAAATTCAAATAAATGTCAATGTAACGCAACAATTTAGAGTTAAGCATAGAGTTATTATGGTTCATTTCAACATTGTATAGATATGACGTCAGCCAAAAAAAAACGATCGACTTTGACCAATCAGAGACATAAAATCTACACATTGTTGATCTGAACCATAGTAGAAATTGTTAATAACAACAAAAAAAATATTAATGGTAAGTGCAGATCTCAGTATTAAGTAAATTAATTATTTTAGTGAGTAAATTGCTTTTTTCGAGAAACACATTCCATAATGTCATTTAAATATCACATAATATTAATTAAAATGAGTGTCTAAATTTTAATGTAAAGCTAGGAAATTTCAATTATCAATATCAAATCTCACATTCAAAATCTAATTGATTCATCATCTACAATTTTTTTGAAATCTAATTACTTTTTTCTACAAGCATATGAAGAAATAGATGGTTTTGAAACTATTCTATTATACATGCAATCAATATTAAATGTTCACATAATGGCGATGGCCGATCACTCACTTTATATTGTAAATTCATTTAATACACATGGATCACTTGGCTTGCAATTTTCTACAATTGCACAGCCATTTTATGATACGAGCATTCCTTTCAACGATACTCGGAGGTTCACAAGATCTGTACAGCCTCGGATCTGGTTTTGGAGTGATGCCTTGCACGGTGTAGTCTCCGTTGGTTGCAATCATATTCGAATCTGCATCACTTATTTCAGAAAACTCCAGACTGTCACTAGATTCAACGTTGATATCAACGTATGCCTTGGGAGAGTTACAATTTACATTTTGTTGCAAGTCTTGATTCGGTGATTGTTTAGCAGCCGGCAGCTGGTTGTTTTGGATGTCTGTTGTTTTGTTGCGTGATTTCTTAATTGTATCGAGGATAACTTCTTTATAGGTGACATCGTCCAACCCTAACTGTTCAAAGAATTTATTCAGCTTGTGAAGGGTGAGATTATCTAGTGATTCATTATCACTACTAGGCGGTGAGTCCTGTTTGTCCGCTATGGATAACACAGTACCGCTTTCATCCCGCCAATACCTTAAATTAAAATAAAGGTTAAAAATTATTCATACAGTTGTAATTAATATAAATGGAAATAAACCTGTCTGATATGTCTGATTTTGAGCGTAAAATAGGTCGTCTTTGTTTGTAACGAAGGCATCTTTGACGTTTGAAATTTCCCAAGCCAGGTGGACTCGTTTCAGTATCCTCAACTTCCTCCCGTTCTCGATCTCTCACATATCTATTATTCTGATTGCTCTGCAAAATAAACATTATTTATAATAAATATCTACTTTATTCTATAAAAAAAACCGTTATCCAAACTAGAGTTATATTACTTATTTGTTAGATTTATACCTGATTATATGCAGAAGTAGCGGGTCTTTGCATTAAATGTCGACTTTCCCTGGCACCTGATTCCCGGCGACTGAAAATTCACATAATCGTATTAAATTTCAATAACATATTTTTATTCAAATATCATGCAATAATGAAATTAATATTATAATAACAAAAACAAAACACAGTTACAATTGCATTACAAACATAAAAGGGGTTAAAAAGGTGTGTTAAATTGAATATAGTACACAAATAAGTTAGTATTTGGTTAATATACCCATAAAACCCTTCAGCCCCAAAAGGAGGGTCATACTTGTATGGTCTGGGATCTTGGAATTGTGCAGGTGGAATGCTAGCTTGGAAGTGGATCCCCACGGTCGGAACTCTGGCTATTCCTTGGCCAGACGACTGGGATTGCAAGGATCTGGAGCCTGGTGTTCCAGCCGGAGCACATATTGAAAGAGTGGCATTTACAGAGAGGTGATGAGGAGCATCCACTCCGTCTTGAAATTGAAGAGGAGCGCTAACATGATATTCTACATGTGCCGCTTCTTGGTAACTATCATAATACGGATATCTATACAAATAGAAAATACATAATCGTGATTAATTATTAATGAACTATGCAATTTTGTTGGAGGAAACAAGTCAATTATATTATTAAATACTTTTGGTTTTTAAATAAGTTTGAAATATGTATTTGAATAAAATGAATATTATTTTTATTCACTACATACCTGTGTGATCGATTACTGGAATGCTGAGTGGAAGAACCACTATCACGGCGCTGTTGGATGGTCTGATTGGGCACCGGTGGAAGACTTGGAGGACCACCCATACCGCTGCAATGCCCACTAGATCCACCTGAGTCTCTTGCATAACTGGAACCGGATCTACAAAAAAAATATTAAATGTGATAATGTAAAATTCTTATTTAATTAAAATATATACCTATTATAATAATAAACTTCATCAGCTGATCCTCTCCCTGTATAACTTGGATCACTGTTATGACAAGATGCCGACCTTCTAGAATGACTATCGCTTCCTTTACTAGAGAATACTGACGACTTATTTGATCTTCCACTAGAATATGATTTTTAATAGTTATTATTTTGTGGCTACTAAAAATATTAAAATATTAATTCACCTAGTAGCTTTAGAGTATGAACTGAGAGCTTCGCTTGATCTAATTGTATGTTCAGGACGCAAAACTATCCCAGAGTGACGACTTCCTTCATATCCTGACAGATAATATCCACCACTTCCAGGAGAGAGCCTTCACATAAATTATAACATTTTAAGATATATATAAAATAAATAATATTTTTGTGAATTATTCACTTACTGTCCTTCTTGAGTAAAATGTTCAGCTTGTTTGTGTAAATCCGGAAGCGACTTGTGACTATTAATATTGATAATATTACAATCTGGTCTTGGTTTGACTGCGTGAGAATGAGAATTTGATCGCACATATCTATAATTAGACTTTTCAGTAATAGCATATTCAGCCGGCGGACTAATTGTGCTATAGTCCATCAACTCGACATCGTCATAATAATCGATTTTTGAATCTGGCAAACCATATTCACAATCATAAGCATCAACAACCGACAATATTTTTCTGGCGTCTATCTTTTCAGGACTGGAAAAGGGGCTTCCGATAGAAAAGCTATTGGCGAATACATTAGCCGGATCAGATCTCGACGGTTTAGGTACAACGAAAGAATCAGGGAAAAATATTCTACTCTCTCTGGAGCTTGAAGGACGATTTAATGATTTCGTTGAATATTTTCCAGAATTTGATATTCTCAAATGTTCAGGATCCGATTTTACATGACCTTTAGACCCCGAAGTACCAGATGATGAATTTGCAGAAAAAGTACCAGAATTATAATGAGATCGACTAACAGATGTTGAATTATGCTGAGGCGGAGTATCCCAAGAACACGGTTCTCTATGAGTACGATTTGCTTTGTAAGTGTTTGTTTCTGAAAATTTAAATATAATTCAATTGTAGAATGGTTACATCATAAATACTCAAGTACTATGACATACTTCTGGTATCATTGAGACTAGGCGACTGAGTACTTGTGGAGCCCAACAAACGTCGTAGTTGACTCTGGAGAGCCTCGCCTCCACCACGCCGATGACGGCCAGATAAAGTAGCATCTACAAATATAATTCATGAAAACAAATACAAATAAATACAATAAAATACAAACTTTAAAAAAAACACTCACAATGTGCGCCTGTAGAACTGTTCATGGAATTTGTTATCTAAAATTAAAAAAATATATATATTAGATTATGCAAAGGGTGTGAAATATAGTGTGTGTAAATGAAAGTTACCCTCGTAGGCAATTCTTGTTTTCTATCCAAAACCGTCTCAGATTTAACATAGAATGCTTTAGTTTCCTGTAACAGTTCAACAGCAGACTTCCTTTTGTGCTGATTTTGGTGTGACCCACCAGACGAGCGATAACCGAGGGTGCCTCCTTGAACACTCGACATCTTCGAAGGAGATATTTTCTTGGGCAACTTCAGACTGGAGAATATAGAATTCCTCAACCGCCACACAGAAGTAGCCACGGCCAAATCGTCCTTTGAACAACCGTCGTAGTTTTTATTTTCATCAGTCTTATCATTGGTGAAATCAACTAGAGATTTTTCGTTTATCTTTTGGGGCAAATTCGAACAGGTAGTTTCAAACTCGAAGTGTTTCTTCACCGCGTTCGAATTATTTTCGTCGTATTTAATATTCCTCGGCAGTGTCTTCGTGTATCGAGCATCGGCTTCGTCCTGCTCCTTTCTCGTAGAAGTCTTCCTGTTTAGAATGTTTGCCAGATATCTCCGCTGGGCGAGTCCGGGACCGCCTTCTGCCGGTGAAGATTCATAATGATTGCTCTCGGATCTGTAGGGCACAGGTAATGCCGAATATGAATAACTGAAGTCTCCTAAATCACCTGTCTGGCTACTGTGTGAAGGCTGATTCTGACGGAATATAGGCGGGATGAACGAGGATAGGGTGGCGGCCATTGTACTTGGCTAAGAAGGCGTGCTTTTCATTTGTGGATTCGTTATTGCTCGACGCTACAATCATATTCGCTCGATTGTCCATCTAAATTTCCGCTAATGCGTCCATTGGAATGACTATTTTCCTGAAAACAATATACAAACAAATTAGACTTTAATTCACCACCAATTCTACTGATTTTTTTATTTATCTAATATATACATATAATCAATCATAATAGTAAAGCATAACCCCACTGGCATTCCATTAATTCAAAAGAACCATGGATCTGGTTAATGGGGAATGACGGAGTATGTTAGTATGGGTCCTAGAGGTTGCAAATAAGGAGTGAGAGCGACAGCGCGTATAATTCTCGGGAACAAACAAACTGATGCGACTAAGTATATCTGGGATTGATAACTGGCCTCTAATCACAAGAAAAACCAATCGCATCAGTGCCACATCTCTGCGGAGCTCGAGAGAGTCATACCAGAGCATTCCCATAAGGAATTTAGATGGGTAAAGGAAGGGAATAATAATAATAATAATACAGGGACTTTTAATCAGTTATAATAATACCTATTGCAAAATTATAAAAATTGTAAGTGTGTACCTTTAATTATATAAATAATTACGCAGTTTGATGATAGCGAGTAATAAATTGGTTAATTTTTGTCCTAACCCACCTTCCAATGAGATTATATATAGAGGTGCCAATAATAGGTTAAAAGAAGTCAAAAACATGTAAGACAAAGATGAATTTGTCACCAAATGTTTTCTATAACAGCCGCTTGGGGCGCTGCTTTTACCGCTCGTACTGTTTATCTGTCACTTACAACATTACACTGTATTTCACTAAATATGCTCAAGTGCGTCATTAAAAGTTGCTTGATATATTCAACTACAAATAATATATCATTATGTAATCAATTTACATGAATTTTTTGTAAAAAAAAATGTCGAGTGTTGGATTTTAGGGACTACAGTATTTGCAGGTAGCCACAGCCCGATTATCTATGAAGTATATGTATAATAAGCACGTGTAGTAGTGCCGGCAATCTTCTAATGTTTGAAAACAATACGCATGACACTTCTATAGATATAAGGTTTCGATTTTTTCTATGTATTTTTTTTTAAGATTTATATTATATAAAAGACTTTCCCATTACTAAACTATTTTTTATACAATAAAAATAGATTTGTTTGTTTAGAGGCTCCACATAATGTGGGAATATTATCTCATATTTTGATGGATTATATAATGTTAAAAAGAAACCATAGTAGAGTCGGGCATGTTCCAATGTATGAAAACAATACTCATGACACTTCTATAGATATAAGTTCATTGATCCCATCAAAATCTACGATTGCAAAAAAACGACATACTCCTTTTATTAAATAATCGATTAATTTTAGGGTATATCTGAAAATAACGCCTTTTCATTTTAGAGATTTATTAGAGTAAATTTAAAACTATAATACCAATCGAATCTTAATCTAATTGTTAGGTGACTAATCAGAATTAAACTTTTGTACCTAATAGTATCATAGTGAAATCTTATTTCTAATAATAAATATAAAATTAAATATTTGAATTTTCAAGCAGACTCATTAAAAATCAACATCGAGTTAAACGAACGCAACAGTTCAATTGTATAAATAAAACTATTATTAAATGTAACCAACACAATAAATATGATTTATAAACAGCAGCGTCTTGAATGCATTGATTTTGATTAAGAGCATTTTCAATTGAAATGACCTGCAACTCGAAATAATCAATTTCAATTTATTATATGTACGATACGTGACTTCAATAGTCGAAAAAAAAAATGTTTGAACAAGTGTAAGATTAATTGAATAATTACCGATAGTTCAATGACATCCTCTAGTCTTGTCGGCGTCCGTCTAAACACGATGACAATAGTCTAGTGCTATAAATTGGATTCGGACAAAAAATGGCTATCCATAAAGAAACCGACTACTTTTTCAACACTTGGACTTCTACAAAAGGACATATTTCGTGGGTGGACATAAATGTGCCTCGCTACCCACTCGGCCACAATTTTATCACTAATTAAACGATGTTGTGTAAAAAAAAAGTAGACAAATCGTCGAACGTCGCTAAATTTTACAAAAACAGATTTTTGTACAATCACGATACATATTTAAAAATCCAAAAAAAAAAGGATTTCAGAGATGATTACCCGTATGATTTTATTGCACAGATATATTTAAAAAAAAATTATGTGATCGGTTATTAGGACTGGGAGATGTTGGGAATAATATAATAAAATCCGATCGATCGTCTTGATCCAGGTTTACTCTGGTTTCCTGGATTGTAAGGTAAATACTGAGGCGATTATTAGATCAGGTAGAATTAACACGTTGTTGTGTCTAAAATTTATTATATCGTTTGGTAAAACAATCTTTTTTTTCATATAAATTTGCTTTCATTCTATGACAGATGCCGATTTTTTTACTATTTTTTCTTGAATGAGGGACCGATAATACTTTGACTTATATGTCTCCTCCTTTGTTCCCATAAGGTGTCCGCCAGTTCATATATTTAATTTCAAAATTTTAATTATATTTAATTATTCTTCGGTGGCCTGTGTAACTAGTAATAGTTAAGATCTCCGATAGATAATTAATTAACAAAACAAAATTTTTGTAAAGCCCCTTGATTTTTTATTTAAGTTATTTCTTACAAACTCTCGATTTTGTTAACGCAATTATTAGCAAAAAAATTAATAATATGACATTATGACATAAGTTTTCTCATTAGGTTCGGCACAATTCCCACGAAGATTGATCCAAATGCAATATTCGACGTGTGAAAATGAATCTATTTCATAAAAATATACAATTTAGCGTATTTTTTCAATAATAAAGTTACTAAATGTTTTCGCCAACAATGCATTTCTATTATTTAAAGAAAACTGTGCGGAATTTTACTCCCAGACACATTTTTAATTTGATCACTCTTTACATAATACATAGAAAATTAGTTTTATATTTATATACATAGAAAAATGTAGAGAAATAATAAAAAAAACCAGTTTCAATTGTTAACTAATTTTAACCCGGTTGTAGACGTAAAACCAATTTTATTTATTTAATATAATTACCGCTTATTAATACATTCACATTTTTTATGCAACCATTTCTGTGTATTTATTCAACCAAATTAAATATTAGTGTTTCTTTATTGCAATATGTTATGGGATGACTGAATATTTTTATTAAAATATAATTTTGGATATCAATATTAATATTTTTGAAATTTGTATTCAACTTTACAGTTTGTCCCATGAATATAATAATTATGATAAGCGTAGATGTATATCATATAATTTTTTGTGTAAATATCAGAGAGTTAAAATAAAATAATACAATTTTAAAATGTTAGTATTTGTTATTCTCCATCTATGATTTATTTATCTCATAGAATTTAGTATGATTTTTAATTAAGGGGGAATAAATTAAATATTTGTGTTTCTTTATTATGGGATGACTGAATATTTTTATTCAAATATAATATATATATATATATATATATATATATATATATATATATATATATATATATATATATATATATATATATATATATATATATATATATATATATTTCCAATATGGTGGCACAAACTCGATTCCAAAAACAATATTAATATTTTTTAATTACTCGTGCAGTGCTATACTATTGTGAGCAATTGAAAACCAGTTTTTTCACCCCCTTGGCTGACGTTTACTCGTATGTATTGATTACGTAAGTATTTTTTATGTCTTCGGCGGTCTGTGTAAGTGGTTGGTAAACTAAATGTGATTTTGTTAATATAGCATAATGATTGTTTTCGCATGAATGGGAATATATTCCATTGTCGAAATTCAGTTTAGTAGAATTTAATACATAATATTTAGTAGTTAAAAGGTTATTGTTTGCGCAGATGTCCGCGATGACGGAATTAGGACACTGCAAAATGCCACATCAAGTCGCCGACAAAATGTCCGCTCGTAAAACGAACACACTTCTAACCTAAATAATATTTTTATTACATATTATCTTTAATTCCTTATAAAATTATTACGGTGTGATGCCGGCTTCGATTTCAAACCAGCGAACCGTGTTTTATTACATCCATCATATTGCAAATAGACTTTAAAAAATCCATGCGCAAAGTTAATTTTATGGCACGATGCTTAATATTCAATAATCATAACAACAAATATCTTTTTTTACTATTGATAATATACAAACTTCGGCCAAGAGGGTGCAAAAACAGGTTTTCAATTGCTCACAATACACATATGTATTTATGTATTATTTGGTAAAATGTATTATTACATTTAAATTTTCGAATATTAACAGAACAGTCTTATAACATAATAATATTAATAAAATTACTATTTTTCAATTGCTCACAATTGTAGAGCACTGCGCAGCTTACTTTTTTATTATATTGCTTTATTAATTGGTATAATTTATTATTCTATATGAATGTAAGAAAGAGCTTTTTAAATACTTGTTTATAAGATTAAGGGAGTAGTCACGTACCGGTGACGTACCGTTCACGTAGCGGCCATCCACTTCCCCAGTGTGTTTTTTTTAAATATATTTATTACTTAATCATTCTTTTATAGGTAGAGTAATTTTCACTCTTGTCAAGGCTTTTATGTATTTTTTTTTTGTATCTGCCAATGATTTTAAATCACTGTGTTTTATATATATTTTTTTAAATAACATAATATATATAAATTGAGATAATCGCTGCAATACAATAAATAATTAATAATGAATTATTGTAAATTTAAATTATTTTATTTTAAACCAATTAAAAGCCAGACTAGGTATTATTAATACTATTCAAAGGTTCGTTAATTTTAAATTTAAAAATATAAAATATATTTTGTAAACCTAATTATACAAGCGTTTTTAAATTGACTCAATTTGAATTTAAATTAACCTTTCCTCTTGTTTGTGTTTTTCTTCACATCAAACGGATCAATTAAAGAAATTAAGTAAAGAAGGGTTCAAAAAGGTTGAAAAACCTAATTAAAGGTCGCATAGTAATAAAATTTTATTTATTTATAACAACGCGACTGTGTACGTGTATAACTAAAAATCATAGATATAGACATTAGATATCGCATTGCATATAAATAATTCGTGTAATTTTGTATTGTTCTCTCCTATTCGATAAAGGCATAAGTGTGTCTCCCTCACTCAACACATTTCTAGTGACCCCTGAGAGTGGTTGTGACAATACTTTGGCGATTAAAACGTAATAATATTTGAAACATGTTAAAGAAGTAGTCTTTGGTAAAAACTTCACCTAGATGTATTTGAGTGTATGTTTGAGTCCATAAGACATGTAGTAACAATGCATTTACCCATTTTACTGTGAAATATAACTGAAGATATGAGGAGAGATGTTTGCAGTATAATGTTTGCCAGGTAACTCATGTTTTTGGCCACTTGATCCACTTGAACTAACCACACATTTGGTCACTCATGCAATATTTTAAGTTTATATCTATGCTAAAAATATATTCATTGTCGAAGCGTCTTTGTATTTTAAAAGTATAATGTGGGTTGAGTATATTTTAATCGTATCGCCTGTTAATGACAGTCTTACAAAATGTTCTGTTAATATAAAATATGGTTGGTATTTAATTTATTTATTATAAAATGTAGACAAAGTGGTGTGTATTGTCCAACCTGAACACTAATCTCCTAAGAATCGTTGACCTGAATAATGGTCCACACCAATTGACCTCACCTAACCTACTATTGTCCATCGATATACACGTTGTTGTTTTAAATACACATTATTTTATTCGTAGTTTCCTCTATTCTTCGTGAAGTTCACATTAGTTCCACGTGAAAAAGGTGTAGAATGCCATATGACGCCGACACGTGTCAATGATTTCAACGGACACTCTATTATATTCTATACATACATAATATCGACACTGAATAATACCTTTTTAAATATAATAAATTATTATTATCTAAACAAATAAAATAGTTCATCATAATTATTACAACATGCAACTGATAAACCAAGATCTATTCTCACAATTAATACTTGCTCTACAAATATGTAGATGACAACTGTTACTAGTTACACAGGTCACCGACTTAATAATCAGTATTTACCTTACAATACAGGAAATCAGAGTATACCTGGATCAAGACGATCGATCGGGATTTTATTAATATTATTCCCGATCTCTCAGTCTTAATAACCGATCAAATCAATTTAAAAATTCTTGACTTGAGTGGGATAAATTAATAAATAAAAAAAAAATATTCCGAAAACTAAATAACTGATTGGGTAAAACCAAATTTGAATCGAGTGAATTATTTCAAAGTTATTGAATTTGTTAATGATTGAGAATGTTCCTTTTTTTAAATTGAATTTAAAATAATTGATTTATAATGGTTAAATTAATAAAAAAAAATGTAAAGGCACACGTTGCCTGCAAAACAGACTATGAAAATACACATTTCCATCAATATAATATTTTTCGGTTAGTAGTCGAAAGTATAGAAAAACACATGTTTTATGTTGAGTATCATAGTTTGTTTACACATTAGAATGATTTTTAGGTGGTCTTTTACAAAATCTATTAACTAGAAGTATGATGGCAAATTTAACACCTTCGGTAGAGAATTGCAAAGCTCGTTACTTGTGACCATGAATCCGTTGCTTTTCTCGCACCATAAATTTTAAAAGCCATAATATTGTATCCACTTACATAAACCAAATGTACTAACATTTGCATCGCACGCCTCAAATACTAAATATAAATATGTATGATCATTATGAGTCCGTAGCCGAAACACTAACTGGACCGGAATCCCCTTCAAAATCATAATTACAAGCAAAGGTGATTGAACCAAGCAGGTAACTAAATAATACTCGCATACATTATACGCCAATTATCTTTAATATTGCGTGTCGATTATACAGTGAGGATTGAGATTGTGAATTATGTAATCAATTAAAAAATACATCTAAATACATTCAATCAGCGAATAATCGCGGGATTTTCTAGAATTACTTTTTAGGGTAGCAGTAGTTTTTTTAGATGTTACTTGTTTAACTATTACAGTTACACAAGATCACTGACTAATTAATCGGTTCATTATTCAACTTACAATCCAAGAAATCTGTATCGAGACAATCAATTTTATTGGTGATATTTTTTAATCGATCACGATTCGAACCTATAATCAAGTTATTTGTAGACATGCCCTTATCATTTATCATACAGGGTGGATTGAATTAACTGAATAGTATTTTAGGGGGTGGTAGGAAAATCGTAAAAATAAGTGAAAATAATTGCTTAACAAACCTCAATATAAGATTTATTTATATTAGATATATTCAATCATTGGAACAGCTGATTCCAAGTTGATGGCCTAAAGTATATTCCAAAAGCACAAAATATTATTTTTTTTAATAAAAAATAATAATAATTAATAGATTTTTCACTTATTTTTGCAATAATCCCTAGAATATTCTCAGTGCAAGTCCACAATGCGTAAGTAAATGAAATGCATAATATATAGTAAAAAATCATTATTGGGTAAGTAAAATTAATAGCAAGTTTTTATGAATTCACAATCATTATTATTGTAATTTTGTAGTTCTAATAATCCATGAATAAATAATTTATTTAACCTACAAAAAAATCCCACGATTGGGAAGCTTGTCCTATACATTTATGGAAATTTATTACATTTTAAATTAGAGAATAAATATCAAAATTGAAATATATATATATATATACATATATATATATATATATATATATATATATATATATATATATATATATATACTCTCTTCACTATATATATATATATATATATATATATATATATATATATATATATATATATATATATATATATATTTAACTTTATAACAATGTAATATATTTTTTTGTGTACATTAAGAACAATTTACCGTTTCAAGTATTGTGGGTGTCTTTTTCGGCCATAACCTATACAAGGCTTTATATTTATAATGTCAAGTACAATAAAAACATTGTGTTTTAAATGGAACGATTGCCTTTTGTGTGATATTCATCGGTCGTGATTATCTTGTGTGTCATCTTCTCACGATGTCCGCTTTCCAAAACAGATTTGACCATCAAACTAAACCAAATGTTAAATATACCTATGTATTTACGTGATATAACCGTTACTCTTTAACATTTCACAAAAAAATAACGACATTTTTATAGCCGGTGAGAGGAGAGTTATTATGTAAAATAGATTGCTGCTGTGAACAACAGAGTGTCGCAACAGACTGGGCCAACCCTCAAACGGAATAGATCGCAACGTTATTAATTAATCTAACAAAAAAAATCATTAAAGTAATATAATCAGTAAACCTCGGTCAAAAGGGTCAAAAAAACAGGTTTTCAATGCTCACAATTTTTATCACACATATTACTTTATAATTCGGTAAAATGTATTATTTTTATATATCTATAACAATTTTAAAACATAATAATATTAATAAAATAGGAATACTATTTTTAAAATTTGTATTCAACTTTATAGATTATAGATAAGTATAATATTTCATATGTTTTGTGTAAAATCGTTCCAGTGCTCTAATACGACAAACCACTTCATCACACCCACTTGGACTAGGTCTGATCATCATAGTCAAATTAACAAACCTGAGTTATATGAAGAGATCAATATATTTTATATGCATAAATAATCGAGTAACAATTGAAAAAATACGGGTTTTAACTTTTTTGGCCACAATGGAAGTTTCATTATTATAAACGAACAAAGTCGCGATGTTGCTATAGAAATTTTACATACACATGTGATGTATTGAACAAAATAAATAAAATTTTAGGAATAATAGATGACAATTCCGCAAATATATAAATAATATTTCATTATGCATTTATATTGAACTGCACTTGAATATAAAATTATTATTATTAGTGCCTAGAAATATCTCCATATAACCGAATACAAACAAGAAGATTATATCCCCTTTCTCAAACAAGCCAAAGTTTATAAGCTGTTCTGTGTAATTATAATAAAAATTTCATTATATGTAATGGTTAGGAAGTTATTATTTATATATAAGGCGTCCTTGTTATGAAAGGAGGGCAAATCACTCGTCTGTAATAAAACATCACAAAAAAAAAACAATGGCTGTCCTCTTTTTCTTAATTCCAAATCATATATCATAACAACGAGGCGGCTTTGCAACACTTAAATCGCTTTTAAAATACTATTTCAACAAGGTAATTAATTACTTGCTTATATGACTTATATATCTTATAGTTGTGAACATTTCCTGTATCGTAAAATGTATTATTTTGAGTGTAACAGAAATAACTACGAACTTTCTAAGATTCTTGGGGGATCAATGTACACATTTGTATGGCAATCCATATAATCCTAGGACTACACGCTTCTATTCGACAAACCCACTAATCCTTCATAGCTTTAAAACTTTCAACGCGATATAATTAAATTATAAATAAGTCTCTAGCACTGATGTGTCTATTCTAGCATTTATCTGAAAAACAAATAACTACGGGTCTTATTTAAATTATTATATTATATTACCATCAGCAATTTGTATTGTCAAACTTTGCTTGTCGAATTGTACGAGTATGTACATTTGTTTTTAAATACATATCGCCTGCTCCAGCGTATAATATCGTAAGTGCAAAAAAAAATCTGTGTGCTCTTAAGTTTTTATGGAACTGAGCCACATATTG
Source organism: Agraylea sexmaculata (assembly GCA_022606485.1). Taxonomy (NCBI): domain Eukaryota; kingdom Metazoa; phylum Arthropoda; class Insecta; order Trichoptera; family Hydroptilidae; genus Agraylea; species Agraylea sexmaculata. The sequence continues at coordinate 73,950 of JAGTTH010005664.1, read as the reverse complement.
CATGTATGAAACGTCAAAAAATGTTGGTTTTTAATCATTATTTAACCTTTTAAATGGGACTTTTTCGAAATAGTAAAATAGTCCTATTTGACCGGCAACTAATGTAGATTCATCTATTATCTATAACACATTTCATGTCTCTGTCAATAGAAGGTATTTAATCGTAAATTGTTATATTATAAAAATAATAATTAAACCGAATAGCACGTGACAAGCAGTGTTGCCAGATTGAATATGTGGCTCAGTTCCATAAAGACTTCAGAGCATACATATTTTTTGGACATACGATATTATACGCAGGAGCAGGCGATTTGATCTATTCAGTATATATTTTTTTAATAATGATAAAAATATGAGAATTCACAATAGGTAAGGTTATCGTCTTATCATAATCAGACGTAGTCCTAGTGGGTGTAATGAAGTGCTTTGACGTATTTGAGCTCTGCAACGTTTTCGATCATCAATTATTAGATTCATGGGACAAAATATAAAGTTGAATGCAAATTTCTAAAATAGTAATTTTATTTTATTAATATAATGTTAGTATCCCTAAATTCAAAAAGAATAATACATTTTACTGAATAATAAATCAGTATAAAAAAAGAAAGCCATGTAGTGCTGCACAATTGTGAGCAATTCAAAACCAGTTTTTTCACACCCTTGGCTGAAGTTTACTCGTGAGATATTTATTGATTACATAACTATAAAGTTTAATCCAAATTTCAAGAAAAGTGATTTTATTTTATTAATATCATTAAGTTTTAATATTGTTCTGTTAATATCAGAAAATTCAAATAGAATAATACATTTTACCGAATAATAAAGCAAAATGTGTAATAAAAAATGTAAGCCACGCAGTGCTCTATAATTGTGAGCAATTGAAAACCTGCTTTTTGGGACGTATTCAATATAATAGTGTGTTAGTAAGTCGTGCTATATGGAGTGTGTACTAAAAGATTGTAACTTGGTAATATTAGAGTGCGCGCATACGCACCGCACGCACGCACGCACTCTCATTATATATAGGCCGGGGTTTGATCATAATTGTAAATGCATTTTCCACTGTATTTATTTTTCGGATTGGTTCCTAATTATCAATGGTCTAGAAAACAAAAGTAGAACTTTGTATATTTTTCCAAAAGTACACGTAAAGAATCAAGATTTAAAGTTGGTTTTAATATCAAACCCAATATTATTCTAATTTATATAAGCTTTTGATTCTGATTGAAGATTTATGGTTTGACTGAAATTTGAATATTATACATAGAATTTAAACGGCTTTTGAGTCATACATATTTGGACATGTACAATAAACAACTTGTAGGTTTTCTTTTATCACGATCCACAGACTCGACACGATCGTTCCCGATAGAATATGTACATTGAATATTGTAATAAAAAAGAGTGTTGTATTATAATGGCGTGTCTCTGAAGCTTGATAGACAACAATGAGGCAGAAAAGATAATATGGACCGTGCGAAGTGAAACACCACATTACCTATCAATAGATCGTTTCTTGTCATCTTCTACTATACAAACTACACTTTTTATGATGTTAATATTAAACAGCATTGTATTTTTTTTTAAATAACCCGGTCACACTGTCGGTTAAATGACGATAATGGGTGACCAGCTGTGCAAATCGAAGCACTTTCTCTATACGACTTGCCATCGGCGATTAATAACGAGATAATTTGTGATCAGCTTCATATACAAATAATCTTGATAAATCATAATTTATATGCTACATTTTGCACTTGATTGTAATTTGAATCCACACATTATTTAAAATATATATACAACTGATGAACGATGCAGGAATAATAAGCATTAAAAAATATTCATCAATTCCATCAAATTCATGTTTTTTTTTTAATAATATTTCTTCATAAGCGCCAACTAGAACTAAACATAATAATAAAAAAGTAGAAGATTCCCTATTATACTATATATGTTTTTTAAAACATATAAGTATTTTTTATAAAATGTTGAACACTTCATTCTAAATAATCCCAAATGTGTTGAATATAATTTTGAAGGTATAATAATTATTCCAAATACATATTATTATAATTTTAAGCTTGACAATATTCCTAAAATCGAGTACCATTTACTAAATGGTAAACTACACAGTTGATTCTTTAAAATTTTACTAAAAACCATTATCCTGACGTGTTATTAAAATTACTTTTGATGATCAACTTAATTGGATCAACAAAAAGAAACTATACATGCTAAAGATGTATTTTTATATACGTAATTCATAAAGTTAGAATTATTTTATAAATCGTTTTCTATTTGAGAAATTGCCCCCTTGGGTTGTCACCAGAAAATATGTATGGTGAAAATATAATAAGCAAATTTTTAATGATAAATTCCCTAGGCAAATAATCACACTAAAATACATATGTCCTGAAGATGTTTTTTTTTATAAATAGTACAATGTATAAATTAAAAATTGATTCAAGTATGTATAAAGTAGTAAATAGGCCATACAGTTACCTATATTTTAATTTAGTATTCTAAATTATTAAGCTGTCGATTTCCTTCTCTAATTATAATAGAACTTGTGTGTATAAAATTTACCTTACCTTATACTGTATACTTTATGAATCTATTCGAAAATCATTGTATTAAGCTTCTTCCTGTAGAACCCTTTTAAGATGACATTATAGTCAATATCCCGTATCGAAGGGCACATAAAGTACGTATTGTTATCGATATTGTGGTTTATATTAATGTGTTTCGTGTCGTCAAACCGTAATGCTTTTGAAAAAAGTGCATTTATGTGGGTTTGAGTTGATCGTGGGAAATGAAGTACTGGATCGACTCTGTGTGGAGCTATAATTTCTCTTTTTAATCTCTGAACTGGTCCAACAACTGATTCACTCTCAACCCAGATCAACTTTTAAACAAGGCTTGCCTTTCCATATCTTCGTTTGTAAAAAGTGGATATCGACTATTGCGTCGATCGATGGGTTGACATTGACATTGACATCATCGACTATCAACAATCTTTATAATGTGATGCTTTAATACTATCAAGTCATTGAGATCATACTAAAAAATAATTATTTCCCATATTATTTAACTTAAATGTTACGTCTCTCTCTTGTCGTGTTGTTAGTTTTATGGCAAAGCAATAAAAGGCGAATTTTGCTTTAATTAAAATCACGATCAAACAGACTCTAAAATATATATTTTCTTCAATTGCAAATAATCGCTTTATAATGGTTTTATAAAAAAGCAGATCAAGATCGTTAAATGTCTATTTACCATGATTATATAGGATGGGATTGTTTTTTCATAATTAAGGGTAAAAAATAATTATATAAAAAAATCGATATACAGGATGGACTTGAATTAAATGAGAATATTTTAGGGGGTGGTAAGGTATTGCAAAAATACATATTTTTTTATTTATTTTAAAAAATAATATGCAGTAGTACTTTTGGAATCGAGTTTGGGCCACTATCTTGGAATCAGCTGTTTTTGTGAAGTACGCAGTAATGACTGTAGTGTCTGTTAAATACGTAATAATTTTTTTTAATTTTTAAAAATATTCCCAAAAACCACCCCCAAAAATATTCTCAATTAATTGAAGTCTCCCTGTATATATTATTTACATTCACTCATGGGCAAGGGGGTCGCTTGCATCTGGATAGATTAATTGAAATAAATTAGAAAAATTTTAATTTATTTTGAAACCTGGAAAATATCACTTATCAACGGGTAGTAAAAATAATTTAATACATATATATAGGCCACGCAAAGGCTATAAGAAAATTGTAAATTTACATTGCAAAAATTTAATCGTATAAGATTAGTCGTTGGCTCATTTTGATGTTAAAGTTATACAAGTACAAGAGATACAGCTTAAATACATTTGGCAAGGCTGGCCGTATAAAAAACACATTTGGTTATAAGAAAACTAGACGATATAAATTGGTCGTATTCAAGTTTGACTAAAAAAACCATTCATGGCAGAATGACTATGTTTTCTATTGTATCATTATCTTCATACAAAGTGGCGTGTATGTGTGTTGATATACAAATTTGATGTCTAAGCACGAAGCGGATGCTCTTTTGTAGCATTAGAATGGAATTAATAATTATTATATTATACAGTCATTTTAATTGTTAATGCGTGTGTGTCGAGACGCAATTTTCTCAGCTAAAAATGAAAGTACAATACATTTTTTTTTAAATATTCACACCTGGGGTACTCTACGTGTATAATTAGTGCACCTTTACGTACCATACCGACAAATGGTAACAACCGCATGTTTTATACTGAATAACAATAAAATATATTAAATTGAATAGCAGATCAACATGTGAGGGTTTATAGAAAATTTAGATGGACGTCATTTTTTTTAATACTTAAAAAATAATATTTCCCTGATTCATTCAAAAAAAATAATAGCTACTCTATGAACAAATTTACTAAAATTTTTCTATCATACAGAAAGGTTTTAACATAATACGTATCCGTTATCTGCTTTATTTGTAAAAGAAGTACCTACATAATCTTCGTTTATTAATAAAATAAACATGGTATATGTTTGAGATTCACTATGATAGATCAAATAAAATAAACTATGAATTCCCTGTTAATAAATTGTATAAAATCACCAAAAGGTTTCCATATAACCTAATTCCTATATTTGATAATTGTATGTATTATTTTATTAGATATTCTGATATTTACACAAACATATACATCATTAAATTTTATATACATGGGAGAAAGAAAGAAAATGGGTTCAAATAAATATGAATTTTGGCCAATTTAAAAGATAATATTATTAATAGTAATAAATTATTGTTCTGTCAATATTAATTTACAGAATAATACATACATTAAAATGTAACCAGTGCAGTGTCCAAGAGGGAAAAACCGATTTTTGCAAACTCGTAGTTTTAACCATAAAAATATGTTAAAGTTAAACTGTTTCATACAATTTGTATTAATATATATTTTTTTTTTAAATCTATCCGTAATTGATCCTTAATATATTTATTCATTCATCAATTATTATATGTTTTTTTTATATATGGCAACCTTCACCATTTAATTGTATTGTAATAGTGTATGATAAATAAGTTACATGGTATAAAGATAGAAAGGCAAAGAGCGATGAACCGGAATTGTACTGATAGATCATCGATACAATGATTTCTCACATGTTTTATAATCATTTTTTTTTGTTATGCATGTTTTGTTTATGATATTGTACTTAATTCTTAATGTTGTATAGGTAATATTTCACCTTCTAACAAAACTTTCGATTGACAAGCACGAATGCTCTTGACGACGAGCATGACATTGTTGAAATTGAGATTTCTAAAATGTGGTTTAGTTTGAAAAAAATATATATTTATTACACGCAAGTGCGTAATCACTGAACTGTCTGTTTTGTGAAAGATAATCATAAAATTCGTAGTTATTTATTGACCGATACTATAATAAATACATTGAACCTACTATATCATAAATATATTAATTCATCTTCGGCTCAAAAGCCTGTATACTCTGTGTTTATTATATTTGTAGAGCAAATACCAAACATTAGACATGACTGGTCACACCGCAAGACCATAATATATAATGTTATCATGTTACAATCATAGATATCGCATTGCATATAAATAATTCGTGCAATTTAGTTTAACTCGTATTGTTCTCTCCTATTCGATAAAGGCATAAGTGTGTCTCCCTCACTCAACACATTTCTAGTGGCCGCTGAGAGTGGTTGTGACAATATTTTAAACATATTAAAGAAGTAGTGTTTGGTAAAAACTTCACCTAGATGTATTTGAGTGTATGTTTGAGTCCATATGACATGTAGTAACAATGCATTTACCCATTTTACTGTGAAATATAACTGAAGGTTTACAGTATAATGTTTGCCAGGTAATTGATGTTTTTGGCTATTTGATCCACTTGAACTAAACACGCATTTAGCCACTCATGCGATATTTTATGTTTATATCTATGATTACAATACAACCGTTTGTCGTAAGTTAGTTCGTATCTGGGATTAATTATCTCTAAAAATATATTGAGTGATGAATCGTCCATAAAAGCCTTTTTATTGGTAAACAAAACGACAGGAAGAATATATTGTAAAGAAGCAGTGACTTCCCGTACACGTGTAATATTATTAAAGTAAAGGTGTAACCAATGGCAGTCTTCCTGTGTTACTCGTTTCCGGCAAATAATACAATACAGCCTTAACTAACTATCATTTGACATTGTGTCAACATAACTATCATCGCAAACCATACATATAAACATAAGATATCGCATGAGTGGCTAAATGAGTGGTTAGTTCAAGTGGATCAAATAGCCAAAAACATCACTTACCTGGTAAACATTATACTGCAAACATATCTCGTCATATCTTCAGTTATATTTCACAGTAAAATGGGTAAATGCATTGTTACTACATGTCATATGGACTCAAACATACACTCAAATACATCTAGGCTCACTTTTTACCAAACACTACTTCTTTAACATGCTTAAAATATTATTGCGTTGTTATCACCAAAATGTTGTCTACATACACTCTCAGGGATCACTAGACTAATGTTGAATGAGGAAGACACACTTATTCCTTTATCGAATAGGAGAGAAGAGTGCAACAATACACGGGCTACACGAATTATTTATATGCAATGCGATATATAATGTTTATATCTATGTCGCAAACAGAACCTTCCTGTTAGTGCTTTGGGTGCATTTTATTTCAATATTCGACAACGACAGTGTCAATCAGTTAGCCGCATTAAATATCATTTTACTTTCAATAAATAAATTTAATATGGGGGGTTAAAATACTATAGGGTAATGGAAAGTATGAAAATGAAATTACCACCCCTTATTACATTAACTCTTACATACATTTTTTTTATTATTTGGCTACAAATACTGTGGTCATGGGTTCAAATCCAGCTCAAATAAAAAATAATAATTATCGGTTATTACGAGTGGGAGATCGGGAATAATATTAATAAAATCGCGTCGTCTTGATCCAGGTTTACTGTGATTTACTGGATTGTAATGTAAATACAAGACAATCAGATCCAGGTTTACTCTGATTTCCTGTATTATAAGGTAAATACTGATTATTAAGTCGGTCACTTGTGTAACTAGTAATAGTTAAGATCACCGATAGACAATTAATTAAGACGTTGTTTTGTCTAAAAAACCCTCTCAAAAAAGCTCATCGGGGCGTAAATAAATAAATTAAATTAAAAAATATATATTCTATTCGAATTTTCAGATATTAAAAGAACAATCTCAAATTATATTAATAAAATAAAATTACAATTTTTTAAGTATTCATTCAACATTATAGTTTGTCCCATGAATATAATATTTGATATATAATAATATCTACAATTTTACGTGTAAATATCAGAAAATCTTTGCAAATCGTGCAGAGCTCTAATACGTCAAAGCACTTCATTACACCCACTTAGACTAGGTTTGATTATGATAAATCAATCAATTTAGTGAATTTACATAATCAAATCAGTGTACAATCTGTACGCCCTAAGAAGATATTATATTTAGCTAGTTACCACGGTATTCACCCTACAATCCGTAAAATCAGATTAAACCTGGATCACCACAGTATTTGTAGCTAACTGAATTTTCCTTATATTGCATACAAAAAGTTAAAATTGAATTTTAAAATACATATGTATTCAGATAAATTTTATATACTTACAAATGGAAAAAAGCAATTTAATCAAAATGTTTAAAAGCCTCAATTATCATCTATTTCGAAAGGTCAAATCGTAGCACAGGTAAGGTAACCTAATCTAGGTATACCTGTACCTATCGATATTGTCTAATAAAGAAACAAGCGATATGATATTTGAGCTTTACCGTTATTCCGAAGACCGACAATAATCATTTACGTTCATCCGCTTGCCTCTTTATACACATCAAAAACACCATGAGACTAGATAAAAAAATTAACAACTGCCATTAAAATACTAGAATTGACAGTAGTGGACCTTCTCGACAACCGTTACTAGCAGACCTGTTGTTTTAACACCTGCCATAAAGCCTTTGTGGAGAAGACCGTGTGTGTACAGAGTGGACAAGTGTTAACGGCACGTACACGTACCTGACAATAATACCTTCATCAAATAAATTAGACTGCATTTGTAAATAAATAAATAATCGTAAACAGACCGCCATACAGTAACATCAAGTGATACTTAATATAATAAGGCATCATAGTTACTTACACCTTGTTCCTGTTTATCTAAATATGTACGTAATGTGGAGAGTGTAGTAAAAGCACATCACAGTAATGTACACAGTAATGGAAAGCACAGCGACTGACTCCTCGACCGTCACCTCAGTACTGGCGCCTGCTCCAGCTGATCACGGACGCCCCGCCCCTCCTCCGCCCCCTTCGCACTCCGCTCTTTCTCCGCCCCCCTTCTCCAAGTTGTACTCCTGAACGAGTTTACGCAGAATCGCGCGCACTCAAGGCTATTCAAATGCACTGCATCTATATATTGACAATATCCATCATGTATACATGATATGAAACATTCAAAAATCTCGGCTTCCGTGAAAAACTATTTTCCAAGGGTCAAACAATTTCTTATTAGAATCCATTAATAAAATTTCATACTTCGAAGTTGGAATCACACACTTAATTATAAAAATATAACTCTTTCTTACAAATGCAATGTTTAATTGTTTCTCTTCAAATGAGGACGATTGGTCACATTAATTATATTTAGTTGGAGCGATGCCACTGATATTAGATGGCCGGACAAATAGATGTATAAATATAAAAATGACGGGCCATACAGATTAGTTTCTATCATCGGTTTGGCCCGCCATCTTGATATTTATACATCGAGTTGTCTGACATTTTTATCGGCGGTAATAGTAGGAGATCTTTACAAAATCAATTTTAAGAAAAACTAATGAATCTTCATACTATAAAATCGTATAAATACATATAAAATCGTGTTTTCCATCAACATGCAGTTTCTATTTAAGATTTCTGCTGCTTTCCTTCTTGTTTCGATATTCGAAAATGTATAATTTTCCCGCCACGCTACAAGAAAAAGTCCAATAAGATTCTTGTAAGAATTAATAAAAAATTAATGCCATATCCATACTTCTACTTACCGGAAAATACCTTACATTTAGTCCTATTGACGGCCAAGCTCCTCCAGTTATTATTTATTAACTGTTAACGAACTAAAAAAACTTTTAAAGTATTATTAATATCTATGTGGATTATATTAGTTTTGAATAAAAATGCAAGGATAATGTTTTATAAGCATATTTTTTCATGCTAATTTTATATTTTCAACCAGGGAGTGAACAAATTTTATGAGATACCAATAGTTTATCAAAAAAAAGGATGCAGAAAACAATAAGTATACTACATAGTTTTACAAAAATTATGATATACACAAAAAAAATCTCATGATATCATAATTTATTGAAAAAATAACGATTGAATATTTTATTTACTATTGATACATTATCATCAGTATAATAGTATTACAAAAATACAAAATATTCTTATTGCAAACTTTTCAGAAGTGAAAATTATCAAACTTTTGTATTTCCATCAGTTATATAATCTATTATTACAAAAAACTGTTTCAAAATTATTAACAATGTGACTCTGGTTAAACTAAAAATTATAATAATCGATTACAAATACAAGTAGCCGAATAAATTCACCAAAATACCATTATTATTCTGATGAAAAAATTATATTATATTAGACTTTTACACCACACAGTATAAAATAATATGAATTTCTTTTATCAGAACAAAGACAATCATAGGAATTTAATCTCTACTAATATTCGTACACATGTCAAAACTAAAATTTTTGATCATTTATAAACTTTATTATTTACAGTACTATTACTTAATAAATAAACCAAAGAAAAGAAATATGTATATTCACATTCTAATATTTAGGTTGAAAATAATTGTGACATATTCATTTTTTGTACATTATACTCTTATATGACAAGAATCAAAGAAAGTTTTTGCAACTATATACTTTTTAAATAGAATATTCTTATAATAAAAATTTATTTTTCAAAACGTAATTCAGCATTTGGGCAACGGTTTCATTGGTCCTAAACTCAACAATCCATTTGAACCTAATGCTTGTAAGGAACTCACAGCACTACCACTCATCATACTTTGCACTGACACAATGGGTATTCCAAAACACCCACCACCTTGTTCTCTATTAGCTAGCGGTATAAAATTATTTATCCCCAAGCTATTTAATTTTCGTAGATTTGATGGTTGGGATAAGTCTATCACAGGTAGTCCAAAATCACCGGCGGAAGTTGAATGGAACAATCTCTTATGTTCTTGAAGTTGCGCGGCTGATGGATATGACATTGGACAAGTGTCACATTTTAGTGTTCGTTGTGTAAATATATCTTTAGAGTCGTCAGAAACCGTAGATGCCTTGGTGTGGGTTATACTTATTGCACTACCTAAATTAGGTATACTGATTGGTGGTGGAGAAGGGCTTTTTGGTTTTTGTGTAATTTTGATACCTCTTCTTGCCAACATGGAAGCTACAGTGTTGGCGTCCTTCGCTGCCGGCGGAGGAGTAGGTGGTCGTACCTTTTTCTTTGTCACTGTTATTTGACTGTTCAATTGCACAGGTGTCTCTTTAAAACCTTGAACACTGTGTATTAAAGGTAAACCATCTTTTTGATGCTGAATCGATACAGCTTCACAATCATCACTTTCATGACGGTTTGGCATTAATAAATCTAATCGTTTCTTGCTGGGTGAACCACTGCCGTTTGCCATATTGTGTTCATTTCGCTTGATAGGTGTTCGGATTAATGTGCCGCCTGGCCTTCTAACTTGAGCGGTAGACGATATTGTAGGTCTCACTCCTCTTATTCCTCCTCGTCCTCTCATTGCACCCCTAACAGACGGTCGAATCTGAGGTCGAGATTGTTGAATACCAGTGGCCACTTTAACAGTAGAGCCTATAGCTATAGGCCCTGAAGGTGACTGAGTATTTGCTTGTGGAGTTTGTAGTCTTACATTTCCACTTGGCATGTTCGCTTGAGTTTTTAAGGCATGATTTGGACTTTGTTGTCCATTTTCAGATGTCATTGAATTAGAAGCAGATGATGTGTAATTAGTTACAGTTGAACTGTGAGTCGCTGGGGGATTAAATGTTGAAGGTTGTGCATTGGGAAAATTAGTTGCATGTGGTGGTTGGGATGACATTGGAAAATTGTTTGGATACTGATTTGGATACCCTGGTGGATATTGCTGTGGTAGTTGTTGAGGATATGCAGATGGATAAGATATATTTGGTTGACTTCTATAAGGCTGTTGACCATCCATAGGATTGGGGTATCCATATCTGGCTGTATTGTAAGGTTGATTTTGATTCATCATTGGATTATCGTAGGGAGAAGGGCTAGGCATCCTATATCCAGGATATCCAGATTGCATCCCCACATATGCAGTTCCCGGAGCATTATGTGGTCCTCCCATATATGGTTGATTCATGCCACCGGGGAAAGATTGTATATTCACCATAATATTCTGTTGATGGGTAAATGCAGAAGTAGAATTTGTTCCAGTCAATTTACCCACAGTTTCTGCCAGTTGTTTTACAGGAAAAAGACTGTTCATCAATCCAGTCTCTGGTTGTTTAAAGGATGGAACAAGTGAACTATTTGGTGTAGAAAGTACCAATTCATTTGAATGTCCCATAGATTGTCGGTGACTTTCAAGCAAAGCGACACTTGTGAATTTTAATTTACACACATCACAAGTATGCTGGGGTCCTAATTTATCTAATGAGATATATTCACTAGTGCCATAATCAGCAGTCGAATTGTCTTTTCGATTATGATCATCTAATAGGCTTTTCAAAATATCATCGGCGTTTTTCTCACTCAGCATTGAATCAAGAGTATCTAAATTCTGCATTGACCAATCGAAATTCTTATTGGTAGATTGAGACGAACAGGTAGTAGCTGGATAAATGACTGAAGATGAGTTTTTCGTGGTTGTATTTGAAATAGAAGTATTTTGTGTCGTGGAGCTTGTTGGAATTGGCATCAATTCTGAAATTTTCGGTTTTTTGTCAGGAGGAGGTGATGATGAAACAAATATTAAATCATCATTATCAGAATCTTCTCCGTTTATTTCAATCACCATACAAGATGGTTCCTCCACTTCTTTTTTGGGAACGAGTATTGGTTTTGGTATTGCAGCTTGTTCTGCTAATAATCGCTGCTTCTCAGCTTCTTGTTTTTCATTATATATGGCAGTGGGGTTTGGCGGTGAAGGAATTTCTCTCTTGATTGCACTTTTAGGAATTTCATTTTTACTACTGTTGTCATTAGTATCATTAAATGGTTCTTTCTTTATATTTATACTTTCTAGAATTCCATCCTTACTGTCAATCACTTCCATTGTATCTTGTTTTTCGGCAACAATGTTTTTATCAACAACTTCAAAATTATTTTGTTTGGGATTATGTTTGATTGTAATCTTTAAATTAGAAGCTGGATGAGAATCACTTTTATGGTCAGATATAAGAGCATCATTTTTTTCTATGCATTCATTTACATTTTTGTTGGGTATTTTTTTTATTAATAAATTGGGAAAATCATTTGATTTTGAGATGCATAAATTAGAATCAGTTTTTTTTATGGTGATATTGGAGTTTAATATTTTGTTAAAAGCCGAAGATGCCACGTTCGGTAAAATTTTAATAGGTTTTGAATCAACACTAATATCATCAAAATCGTCTTCTGACCATTCCTCGTCATCATCATTTACAACATCATCATCATCATCTATTTTCTCCAAAATCAGTAATGGTTGAGATACATGTGTTATTATATGATCCAAAAGATCCAGTTTTGTGGGAAATTTTATGTCACACTTGTAACATGAATGATTTTCTTCGACTATTTTTTTTTTAACAATAGCACTGTTTGGAAGACGCTTTAAAATATCGGCAATTGAACTATCAGATTCGTCTCCTAAAATAAAATTATAATTAGCAACGAGTATGAGAAAAATGATGCATTTTCGAAAATTTTCTGTGTTCAAAAACAGAATTAAGTAAATTATAAAAAATACACAAACCTGATGGTTCATCAACAAATGAATCATTAAAACTATTTTCAACATCTTCTTCTCCAGTGGCCATCGTTTTTCTACAAAAAATGTTTTTGTATTGAGTTAAACAAAAAAATTATAGTGTATTCATAAACCAATAAAAAGGAAATCACATGTGGTGGTTATTAAAAAAAAACATTCTTAGTTACGTTAAAAAGTGGTGAGAGGATAATTTTTTATTATTTATAAATGATTATAAAATAATAATTCATATATACATAAAAACAAATACTTCTAAGGGCTTTAAAATAAATTAATCGAATATCAATAGTCGGTCATTAATCAAACGTACCGGCAATTCTTCCATAAAATATAACTATTGGTAAATTTAACTAATGGATGCCTTCAACCTCGACCTCTTCTACGGGAGCCAATTATTTGAATAGTCTTTCATGAATATTTCGCTTGTAAACAAGGGAATCTTCTGCTTATTGCTTACTGCCTGTCAAACAACAGAATTACAAATGCAAGATGGCCGCCCTAAATGCACTAAAAATACAAGCTTTATATATACATATCTTTTTCAATTTGCGACATGCCATCATTTGATATTTAATCTCAAATTCTTTTTTTTCGTCTTTCTGCGACTATGTAAACTCTAATTAAAAATAAATGTTTTTTCTTGAATGTTGCAATTTGTAGATTTTCTACTGATTGTTTTGTGAAATAAGGTATTGATAATTGATAATAGCATGAAAGTTCTTTGGTTATTTGTCTAATTTAATAATTATACATAAATATTTATTTAGCACTTTACTAAAATAATTCGACGATCTGACGTACGGTGTGACGGTCATCTGTCAATTCTGTCAAACACTCAAAAATGAACATGAAGATGTTGGATAGTTTCAAGGATAAACTGTATTCTGTTGTACACGAAGGATTAAGTCCCAGTCAGAATAATGTGAACAGTGAGAGAGAGCAGTGGCGGGCGGTGCAAGGGCCGGCGCGGTCCAGTCCAGTGGCGGCCAGTGGTCCGTCAGCCTGCAGACATGGCGCGGCGCTCCTGGAGCACTACCAGACCCAGTGGAAGCAGCTCCATGCCATCGCCGAAGTCAATGCCAGCCATGCAGACAGTATTGACAAATCTATGTGTCATATTCAATCCAAGGTTTTAATTTGATTCCATGCTTTTATTTGTATTTTAACATCAAAATATTCTCAAAATTTCCTTTCAGATTAAAAAACAATTAGATACTGTAGTGGAAATGTCTACCTTGTTGAATCAACTCCCTCAAATTATTAATACAGTTGAACAATGTAACGTACAACTTGTAAAATTAAATGAACAATTTGTTCAATGTGAGGATTTATTAATTTCATTAGAATCTGTGATTGAGCAAATCGAATTTAAAAAGAGGCAACAAGAACACCAATTTCAGCTCATAATGTACAAAGAAAAAAAATTGAGTATGTGTACTTAATACATATAAGAAGGTTCAAATTGATAAATACTTATCTGGTCTTATCAATAATTTCAGTTGCCCTAGAACAATCAAGAATGTGCCTCGCTGCCAAACAAGCTGAAAATATGAGGCTTACTGAACAAAAACAGAGACAACTCTTGAGTGAAAAACAAAAAGCGGCTAATGAACTTTTTGAAAAAGATATGGAACAATTTAAACTAGAAGGAAAATTGCCCGGTATGAAAATGATTTAATTAATTGAACAATTATTGTATTTTGCACTTCCACTTTCAAAATATCAATTGTAATCGGTTTCAATTCCTATCTGGGCCATTTCTAAATTCATATATACTTAGGAGTCAAATACAATAATTTCAATTAACGGCTTTCATCAAATTTCCACTAAATTAATTTTTATATTATTGATTATAATCAATTGTTATTTTTTTCAGAACGGGTTTGCAATGACAATGTACCAGCTAAAACTGCTTCATTAGAAGAAATAGTACTTGATAATACTGACTCTTCTGAACTTGATGATTTTTTGAATAAATGACCAATTGAAAATTACATTCCCCAAAGCGAATAGATTGAAAATGTTCTGTATACTATTCCGTGATACTGTTAGGAAGACTGAACAAAATATAAATAATATATCATTGTTACAAAATCATTTCATTTGGCTGTAATTTTTATCAATACTGTTATCTACATCATATTTGTAAAATGTTAAATATTCTATGAAAATTTTTATAATTATATTTATTATTCTAAAAGTGATAGTTTTATTTTTAGTAAACTACATAATACATCTATTCTAGAATTTTAATACTACAGTGTCAATCTTAATTAATTAATTGGAATTGTTTTTTTTCACATTGGGTTTAATCGACAAGTGATTTTAAAAAGAGATGATGACTTAAATTCCATCCACACAATTACCCGTTTCGTTGTTATGTTAATTTTAATCAATTAAATGACTGTTCTCTGAATGAATGATGATTTGATTAATTAAAAATTGAATATAATTATTCAATTTTTAAGGTATGTAATAATGTAGTTCGGTGTGGTGAGTGATTGTGAGTGCTGGCAACCCCTGCAGCTGAGTGTCCTGGTAGTGTCACTGGTCAGGTGTGCTTGTCTGAAGATGTCTCTTCTGTGCCGCTCCGTGCAGCTCGTAGCCCGCCATGGCCCCAAAGCTGCCTTGCTACGCCCCGTAGCCGCGCCCTCATCTAGGAACTATGCCGATCGTAGTAAGTTGCTAGCCCATATTCTCCCCGCCCCCGGTTACGTAATTTGACACAAAATACGATCCCTTACTTCCCGTTCCCCTGAAACTCCTGAAATATATCCAATATCTCATCAACACCTGACTGTGAACGGTAATCATCTCCTGACCGATCGATACAGTTACATAAACTTATCGAAATACCTCAAATAATCATTCTGGTGTTAGATTTGTTTCGACGATGTTCTGTATTTATTAATTATAAATATGGTTACTATCTCTACCGACTTGAATTGAATAATATCATAATTATTTTTTACACGGTTGTTTAATTGCATTTTAGTGCTTCCCGATCCTATGGAACACGCTACAGGATTGGAAAAGCGTGAATTACTCGCACTGGCTGCCGGCAATGATGATCCATTCAACTGCAGAATCATCAAGCGCGGTGTAGGCTCCAAGGATCAACCCAACCTTATACCTTCTGCATTCGATGCTCGTATCGTCGGCTGTGTTTGTAAGTAAATTTATAAATATTTTTGAATCATGTTAATTGGAAAAGATTTGTTTTTGACTCATAAAATATTTATTAGTTTACAAAATCAGTAATATTATCTATTTTAGTGGTGTTCAATTAATTTGTTCTTAAAAATCATACCGTGAAAGTAACAATTCTTTCATAATTTTACACTAGTACAATATTTTATACATTATCAAATACAAAAAGAGTAATGTTTTATTTTCACTACCTACTTAGGTCAGGAAGATGCTACCTTTGTTAACTGGATGTGGTTACACCAAGTAAGTTTGTACAGCATTGTCACTATTCAATATTGTCATGAACATTTTCATTAAATCCAATTTTTCTTCCAGGGACAACCGCGTAGATGTGAATGCGGTCATTGGTTTAAATTAGTTGAAGTGAAACCCCTCTAAGAAGTTCAAGCGATCCACTGAATCAGTAGTGACAGCTGCGTATTTCATTCAAATTCAGAACATCTTAAGTTATATAGTTATCCAATAAATCTATGTTAACAACACGTTTTTCTGTCTCAATATTTTATATTGAAGAGATTTTTTTACCAACATCATTCTGCTTCAACTGCAAGAATTGTAGAACTTATTAAAATATATATTAGTTGTAAATTTTTATTTCAACATCTTTTCCTCTCGTCGATCATCTAATTGACAGTGAAATACATTTGAAAGAATGCTTTTTAAGTTACTATTCTACAATAATTATAGTTTTTCAATCAGCCTAGTGTTGATGTAAATAGTCATTTGAGACTCGATTCTTTAATAAATGTGATTCACAACATTTTTAGTGTTATTACTCAATTTAATTATCAGAGACACATTAATTGGAAGATTCCTTTAGTCAAATTTCATAAAAAAAAAAGATGAATAATAAATGTTTGTGATTGTTCAAGTAAAAATGATATACAAGTAGTCATTATACATACAAATATAGGATTATTCAGTATTAATAACCCTTGGAGACGTTTTGATAGATGATTTCACATTTTTTAGTGAATATTTACAATGTACATAAAACGTACGTTGTGCAAGTAGTTTTCATTGTGGAACGGCCATGATTCTACTGGTCTTTACTAAATCATATGAGATTGTGCTATAAAATATGTAAAATATTACATTATTATTAATTAGATCATCATAGCGAGAAATGAAAAATAGTAAAACCGACGGAAATGTGTGAAAAAATGGTAGTGTTGCCAGTAGTCGGTTTGTGGTCGTGGACATGATCGGCAGTGTGGTTATACAGTTGTACAGCCATAAAAGCCCTTTCTGACTTTCTGCTTGTGGCCAGGCGGAGTGTCTCGTTGCAGAGTCGCTGGTTCCCTGAAGTGTCCCCCAGTTGAGCGCCCCTGTGCCGCCGCCCGGCCTCGCCTGCTCCCCGCGCCCCGTGCCCCCCTGCCCCGCGCCCCGCGCCCTCCCCCCGCCAGCCCCCTGCTCCAGTGGTCGACTGTCAGGTATACTGCAAGCCATATTGTTGCCACGAGGCCTTCACCGCTTCAGTGTTACTTCAGTGTTTTGCTTCTGATATTACAGCAATAGTAACAATAACAAGGCCAGGACCAGCAACTGTAACTGTAACTGTAACTGCACCAGGAACCAACAGCCGACATGTCGAACGAAGAGACCTCCGCCGACCGCAATGTAGAGATCTGGAAGATCAAAAAACTCATCAAGAGTTTGGAAATGGCCAGAGGGTAAATATCCAAGTGTTAAGTGGATCTACATTAATGGATTATATTACAATATGATGCTTTTTCAGAAATGGTACATCCATGATCTCTCTTATAATTCCTCCCAAGGATCAGATCTCCAGAGTGTCTAAAATGTTGGCCGATGAATTTGGCACAGCATCCAACATCAAGTCGAGAGTGAACAGATTATCTGTACTGGGTGCGATCACATCTGTACAGCATCGACTCAAACTTTACACCAAAGGTATACTAATTATATATATTGTGCAATCTTAATTTAATTGTTCGAATATACTCTATATAATTTTAATTATTTTCAGTGCCTCCCAATGGACTAGTTATCTATTGTGGAACTATTGTAACGGAAGAAGGAAAAGAGAAGAAAGTTAATATTGATTTTGAACCTTTCAAACCGATCAACACTTCTTTGTATTTGTGTGACAACAAATTCCACACTGAAGCTCTTACGGCCCTACTGGCCGATGACAATAAATTTGGATTTATCGTAATGGATGGTAATGGAGCTTTGTTTGGCACATTACAAGGAAATACTCGAGAGGTACACAGAATTGCCATTAATATTTTTTTTATATAAACATCTTTCTGCTTTCCTTGCTCTTTAGCAATTTATTAACAGTTGTTTATTTTTAGGTTTTACATAAATTTACTGTTGACCTTCCGAAAAAGCATGGTCGTGGTGGTCAATCCGCTTTACGTTTTGCTCGTCTGAGAATGGAAAAGAGACACAATTATGTTAGGAAAGTGGCCGAGGTTACCACTCAACTTTTTATTGTACAAGATAAACCCAATGTTTGCGGTCTTATCCTTGCCGGTTCAGCAGATTTCAAAACTGAACTCTCCCAATCTGACATGTTTGATACTGTAAGTTTATATAATGATCTAAATTATAAATATCTGATACAAATGATCTCACTTTGTTATATACTTTCAGAGATTGCAATCCAAAATTATTAAATTAGTAGACGTGTCCTATGGAGGTGAAAATGGATTTAACCAAGCAATAGAATTAGCTGCTGAATCACTTCATAATGTGAAATTCATACAAGAAAAGAAACTTATCGGCAGATACTTTGATGAAATTTCACAAGTAAAACAATTTATGAATTAACTGATTGCAATATTGCTTCATAAAATTTATGTATATTTTCTTAATTATTTTAGGATACCGGTAAATATTGTTTCGGTGTGGAAGACACCTTAAGAGCTCTTGAGTTGGGATCTGTTGAAACTCTTATTTGTTGGGAAAATCTCGACATTCAAAGGTATAAAACGGTCATTATCTCTTGTGGAATATTTTTAAATTTCTTTTTCAATTTTATAGGTATGTTTTGAAGTCCCACGCAACAAATATGGAAACCGTTTTACATTTAACACCCGAACAAGAAAAAGACAAATCACATTTCACTGATAAAGAGGTAAGAATAAATATTTTGCACTCGTTTAATTCCACATGCACTGTTGCGCCGGAGTTGAATATGTATGAATTTTGTGCTTTTTGACTCCTTTATACTTTCACAAACAGTGCAAAATAAAATCATTAATCCTTGTACTCATTCTCAGTACAATCTTTTGTTGGCTGTGAAAGATGCAAGTGTACATTGGTTTTTGTACCGTCTTGTCTTATCTTAATTGTTAAATCATCTTTTTTTTTAATATGGTACTTATTAATTTTCAGAGCGGAGTTGAATTGGAATTGGTTGAATGCCAGCCTTTGCTGGAATGGCTCGCCAACAACTACAAATCGTTTGGTACTACTCTAGAAATCATTAGTGATAAAAGTCAAGAAGGAAGTCAATTTGTTAGAGGCTTTGGTGGAATTGGAGGTAATTTCATTTTCATATATATATTTTTTTGCAAAACTAATATTTTTATCATATATACAATGAAATCTCTTTATTTTTTATAATTCCTTCGTTGGCACCGACGTTACTATAGTCAGTGTGCTTTTCTTTCTTTTAAGTATAGCATCTTGTCTGAGATTGTAATGTTTACTGCATATATTACTCTTATTAATGATAAATAGAAAAGGTTTCACTGTATTATTAAAGAGCAAAAAGTCTTTTAACATTTACTGTACTAATTCCAATATTTTTCTTTAACTGCTGCTTCTTGGAACTGGTGATGGATCCACATTCGCCCGAATCATAAAAATACCCATTTCCATACTAACTTCATAAATGTAATTAACACCCAAGGAATTCTTCGTTACAAAGTTGATTTTCAGTCACTACAACTCGATGAACCACTAGATGACGTTGATCTGGATGACTATTAATCTCAATCAAATTAATATTTTTAATAACAAATATCAAACTTAACATACATATTCAGAATTGATTATTTAACGACCGAGACGTGTGTAGAGAGATATTCGATTCAAATGATTTTATACCCTGTGTTTGTCTCTAATTTAATAATTAATATTTATTTCCTAATGCATAATTGAGTTGTAATATTGAAGTTGTCTAGTCCTTAGTATGTAATTATTCTTAATTAAGAATTCATTAATTGAAAACTATACACATTTAGATTTACATTTTTTTCTAATTGCATATTACTTTCATTCGGAATTTTTTAAAACTGCCCTCCCATTGTAAAAGCTCACATGGCTAGAAAGTCAAAAATTTATCATCTCGTAAGCTCACTTTATCATCATAATTTTCATTTTTCTCTCAATCATTTGTCATATTTCACCAGTTAAGGTGTCTGTGCCAATATAATATTTAAAAAAAATCATAATTAACAATTAAATATAACAATGATGATACTATTCTTTAATGGAAGATAGGAAGGTATTTGGAAAAGGTAAATATGAGGTGTAATTAATTGTTTCTAAATGTGTTCATTCAGTTCTGTAACAAATAACAATTTTATTTTTTGCATGTTCCTCATTATATATTTATATATACATATATAAAATCTTAGTTATAACTGACAAAAAAATTATATTTTAAAACCAACCATGCATCAATAATTTATAATTGGACTGTAATCGCTGAGAAGTATGAACAGAATTACTATTAAATGTTGAATGTTTTAAGAACTGAGCATGATAAAGCGGGACGTATGTTATCTACAATTATAATCTTCCAACCTATATATTTTTCATTATTTTGATTTTTATTAGTTAGAGTTCACTGTGTCTGTGTTTGTCGATGTGTTTTTATGTTTCATCATAATGTAATATTAAGAGCTTGGATTTCACGGCTTATTGTGGTTCTTCACCAAGAATGAGATAATTTGCTCAGTAAGCTATAAGATTGAGTGTCGGCCCACGATTCTTTATTAAATACTCGTAAATTACACAAGACGTATATAATTTTAAGAGAACCATGTTCACGAGCCTTAATTGAATGTACTGCCATGTGCTGTAATATATCAATAAATTTTATTTAAAAAAAATATATATATCTTTTTTGTATTTTGTTAAACGTAATTGTTTTATTTCTATGATATATTGTAATCGAGGCTTAATATATTCTGTCTGCTTCTAGGATTACTCCGATACAAGGTCGACTTCCAATCGATGCAACTGGACGAGGAAGACTTATGTGACATTTACGACCTGGACGATTATTAAATGTAGCTTGTAATAAAATACAAACGAAATTTTTGATACACACACATATACATAATCTGTTTTATTATCATATTAAAAGGATTTATATTTTGAAAATAAACAGCCACAAGAATCAACGTGTATAATACTGCATTATTAATTCTGGACAGCTTGCGTCGCAGGCATACATATTGATTGCTTATGAAGAAAAATATATTATATTTATTATAAATCATGTGTCAGGCTTATATTTAGATGAATTTCGTGTTAAATGTGTTGGATTGATATCACCGATATATTAGCAGGCCATACAACCGGATGTTTGATGACCAAGCAGACGAGTTTGACAGATGCAATACTAATTGTCTCAATCAAACTCGTCTGATATTTATATGGCCTGTTAATATATTGGTTAGATTTAATTATATTCCACCCCCAAGTGCCTTCTCTGATCGCTTATAATGATTAAGAATAACATCCGTGTGAATGCTCAAATGTCCATCGTGATGATGATGATGATAATTGTTTAGATGTATTTATTGTAGCATAATGAAAATGGTGCTTTATGAGACCAATGTAATTTTAATGAGGGAACATTACCATTATTCATATTTATATGCTGTCCACAAGGGCTCGAGTCCGTCAGCTAAGCATTGTTATATTTGTAATTTCATATTTTAATGATGAGATACTCGTTTATCAGCCAAGTGCACTTTCTAGTAGTTATATCAATAAGTAGGTGAATTTCCTCCTTGCTTCTTAATAGAAAGAAAAAATATTTTGTATAAATTATAACAGTTTGCATAGCGTATATACGTGCTATATATATATATGGACAAATATTGTCTAATTCATTTGTGTTTACATAAAGGAATAATAGTTAAATTAATTTCCAACTAGCCCTTTTTATAGGTCGAAATCGATGACAATTGTCGCAGGTTATTTTTGGTACATGAATATATTTATTTGAAACCATTCGAGCTGTTTTATGTTTGATATTATTATGGTTTTCTTCCAATACAATATATTTTTATCTTGTTGTGAATTGTATAAAAAAAATTGTTAATGCGATAATTTGTGTCAAATTGGAGAAATTCTTATTTATTACATTGCCCGTGTCAGATAATATTGAAAAAGTCCTGTATCTTGGTTATTTTTAATTAGCAATTTGAATAATGAATTTATCAAAACACTCAATCTTTGTGTATTATTTATTAAACGAATTGTGTACAAAGTTAGTGGTGATGATCATCGGCCGGTTGCTTCACCCAATATCCCCACGGAGCAAAGTGATCGTGGCCGTCGTGTTCCGTTGGTCCTCTATACACTTTGATTTGGACTCTTCCGAGATGCTCTGAAATTAGTACAATATTGTTAGAACACATATTGATATATTTTTATAAATAATATTTCAATTACCATGATCGGAAGCAGCTGAATTTAAATCATCATAATCTTGAGGAGCTGATAAAACTGAAGTTAATAGCATAGCCATGCATAATGTCAGTATGAAGTATCTCTATAAATATAAAAAACTGAGATGGTAATATATTTTGAATTTGGTTTATTAGATTAGCTGGCTAAAGCTCGAGTTTCTAGGCGTGCGTCGCCGTAAACGTACACCGTAAAGACGGTATTAGAGTTGCTTTGCTGTACTTTTGATAGGTTTTTTGTTAATTGGTGCCTCGCCCGAGGCTCAGACGAGGCATTAACTAACAAAAAACCTATCATAAGTGTAGGTTTTTTGTATCGTATAAAATTTACGGTGACGTATGCCTGGGAATCCATTACTTTAGCCGAACATTTACGGTGGTATTCAATATAATAGTGTATGCGTGCGGTGCGTATGCGTTTGCACCAATACTACCAAGCTCTAGTCTATTTGTACACGCTCTAGCACGACTCACTAACACACTATTGCATATATTGAAGACGGCTGTCAGGGAATAGAGAATTTTGCATTCATTTTCTGCATTTGTTGATATAAATCCAAAACGCCAAAATAGCACGAAAAAAAAAACACAGCGAGCTAATCTTTCTTTTTTGTGCAATCAATTAGTTTGTATAATAAAGATTGCACAAAAATGAACGCGGTTTTACAGCAGGAATGAATTTTTTTGGTCGAAATGCTAACGCCATTTATAAAAGCCCTTGTATACAACCACTTTACAGATTCATGAAACCAGTCTGTAATGCATTTTTCAAACTAGGACAGTCAAAGATCGAAGCAGGATGAGCCTGAGTCTAGTCGAAGGGGCTTAAGCTTATAGCCTTTATAATTAAAATAAAAACATTATTACTTAAACATTTTTTAACATACCTAGGTAATTTTGAAAAAAAAGTGTCTATTATCTTGAAAGATTAAAATGCAATACTGTTTACATGAATTCAGTATGTACTTTTATACATATAATTCATAATTTTATGCCTTGTTCATATTAGACCATAATTTAATAACTAATCTTGTAAGAACTTAGTTTTGTTTATTTGTTCCAAAAACTAAAACTTAGCATTGACCTGGTCTTAATATTGCATGACCCAACCAATTGTTCAAGACCTTATATTTTTTGTAGATACTTCGTTTTATATGTATTATTTATAGTGCTTTAGTTCAATAAGAATTCACCATAATTCCAAATTTCTAAACTAATAATTTTTTTTTTTTTTTATTTTTATTTTTATTTTAAATATAAATACATATAATTACTACATCTAACTGCACAACCACCACAGCATTACGGGGGATCCTAAGTCGCCGTGATGATAATGCAGTACTTGTCGGTTAAAAAAAAAATTACAAATGAGAAAAAATAAATTTATCAATAAAAGAGAAAAAAGCAGAAAAACATAAAAAGAGGAACAATGTAAAAAAAAAAAAAAAAAAAATAATAGATTAGTGATATAAAAATAAAAATTTGTGCACGCTCTCCATAAACATAGGGAGGGACAGATTGAACAGGTCATTATCTGTCCCCCTGACAGACCACTCATTCAAGAGGCGTAAACCTCTGGTAAGAGGACTGAATTTGTGGTGGTTGGAATGCGAGCGGGGGATTCGGAATAGGGAATGGTGACGCCCTCGCGTATAATTCTCAGGACAGAACAGTCCCACACGCTCAAGTATCTCTGGCACAGTAATGTGACCTCTGATAACCAGAAATAATAGACGTAGCAAGGACAAGTCCCGTCGAAGCTCCAACGAATTATACGTTAGAGCACCTAAGAGGAACTTAGAGGGGAAAAGGAAGGGCCAATATCCGTATTGCCTCTTATAAAGCGACCTGAGAAACGCTTTCTGCACTCTCTCAATGGAGAGAACGTACGCTGACTCATATGGTGACCACAAAACAGAGCAGTACTCGAGAGAACTTCGTACCAAGGCATTATATAGCAGACGAGAGGAGAGAGGATTTTGAAAATCTTTAGTCGTTCGGAGAACGAAACCAAGCCGTTTAAAAGACTCATCTACTATACAGGCCATATGGTCATGAAAAGAATAATGTAAATAATAGTAATAAAAAAAAAATTTAAGAATATTTTATCATACATTCCTCCTAATTATTTAAGAACGATTATTCCCCGGTTTGTAAATCGCTAAACTTTCTTTAAATACATATTTTCTTATATAAAAAGGGCAACTTACGAATGTGGTCATCTTTGTATCTAAACCTCTTTCTCTTGTATGCTGAATGAATGGACTGCGTAATTTTCATGGCGATCTCGGACTTTTATAGACCTCCATTTCGTCACCAGATAAAACAATGAGTAAAGTCGACTCGAGAGAGTTGTTCTGGGTGAAAATAAAGAAATGTTATAATAATAAAAAGTCAATTATATTATCGATCAGAATACGAAAAAAATGGAAATCGAAGCATTTTTCTGCAAAACTTGCCAAGCATTGTCTACATTTGAGATCAAAGTTGAAATACCACCACCAAAATTGTAAAACGTAGTCAAACTAAAGAAGCATGAGTGAATATAATAATTTGAAACTAATTGTGTCGGCCATCGCGTCGAATTTCATTTCTACTTTGTAGATGAAAAAAAGCGACTTCCGATTCGAGCACTTTCCGCTTTTCAACTCTTCAACCGTGACAATATTTTTTGTTAAAAAATGACCATCGATTGTCGCACAACATTGTTGTTAAAAATAATGACTTTTAAACGCAAAGTTGACGAATATTCATCGGTTTTAATGGTGACTTCTAAATCATACCAATAGCATATTTTTTAATAAGTTATAGATGTAAATCCTATTCTACCTCTGAATATTATAGGCAAACTCAAACAATTAATAGACTCCTTACTTTATATCTAAAAATAATAATAAATCACATTCAAGTTATCGAATTGAGTTGATTCAAATAACTTGATTGTGTTGAAACTTGATATACATTTTAAATTATAATTTGTTGACAAGATAATTGATTCTTAACTATCATTTTGTATATTACATAATGTATTAGCTTAATTTGTTCCTAAGTAAAGAACTCAATTTTTTTTCAACCCTTCTTACCTTCATGTATCTTTTGATGTATAAATTTTACTTAAAACAATCTGTTTCATCTTTATAGTACACTAATTCGTAAAGTTTATACTCACTCTTGCTCTTTCTCTCAACCTTTTAACTCTTTTTACCAATTTTACTTGCTTTTAAAATATTGGCGTGGTACAATAGATATTCTATTTATTGCATAAATTTATTATCATAATTGGTGTACTTAATAAAAAAAGATATGTATCCATTGTGTTTATTTAAATTAAATTTATAAAAAATATATTAATAAAAAAATAGTCAAGAAAACATGTCATTTATGAATAATAAAAAAAATTTAATTAAAATAGTGATAAAGATTGTGTCGCATAATGAACATCGTCGGAGCTGACATTTAGTAGAATTTTGTGAAAAATGTCATTTGAGGAGTGTTCTTTTATAATAATTCTACTGTAGCCTAAACGACAGCTGATATTTAATGTTTCTGTAACTGTTGGAGTTTTGAGACCGACAAATGCACAAATCGAATCAAACTGTTTATAAACCATATTGAATGTTGTTTCTTCAATGCCTGTTCGTTGAACCTTGAAAGAGAAAAATAAATTTCAATTCTGACAACACAAACTATGAAATATAATAAACAAGTCTTATATAATATTTTTTAATTACCTCTGCTGCTATTGCCTGTAAAAATATTTGCTCCATTTTGGAGCAGGCCATTATAACTTGTACTTTAGGACTGGCAATCATTTCAGTGAGAGCTTGATTCACATGACTCAATGTGACTTGTGTATTTTTTTTTGAGTCAGAATTTTCAGCCAATTCTACTGCCCGTCGGCAGATATCTAAAGCACGTCTAGCGTCGCCTGAAACGGCTGCAACTTTCCTAAAACAGAAATGGAAGATATAGTATACTTTGATGAGTTATTAACACAAAAGTATATTAAAAAATCGACAGCTTATAGGAAGAGAATATCATTTATTACCTTGCGACCAGCTGAACAGCATCTGAATTAAAAGCATTTGTATCAGCTAAGCGAGCACTCACTATACTCTGCAATTGGGTATGATTATAAGGTTGGAATGTTAATCTGTAAAAAAAATATAGATTAGCGTTTAGGTATGTCATTCTTCAATCAATTAACAAATACCTAGTTAATCCGAGCCGACTGGCCACACGAGCCATCAAAATTCTTTCAGGTAAATCCATGGTATTTGCAATTGCAACAACTACTAAATGTGCAGGTGCTTTAGAAGGCCAATCTAATAAATTGTATAATACATCTTGACGACGATTGCACAATACATCCAACTAAAGTTCAAATTGTTATAAAAATAAATGATAAAAAAAAAACACTCGTAAAATTTACCTCATCAACTAATAAAACAGTTGTACACCTTCTAGGAGCGGGTTTTGTGAACCTTGCTTCCAATAAACTACAAGCTTGTTCCCAAGCAACAGTTTTACCTAGATTTTAATAAAATCATTAGTTATGGGATTAATATATTTCCATTACTACAAAAGAGTTATATTAACCAGTCAGTTGTCTATAAATATGAACATAAGCTTGACGAGGCTCAGTCAATCGCATTCCATTGATTTCTAGATAGTCAAATTTCGGTATTTCATTTAGTTTAACTTGTTTCATAAGACATCTAATTACTTCTGTTACTGTTGCAGTTTTTCCTGTGCCGGGAACACCAGATATATACATGCACCTTAAAAAATAGCATGATATAATTAGAGTATGAATAATAAGAACTTAATAAAATAATGGAATACACACCCTCCGCTATTATCGACAATCTTTCCTTCAATAAAACTATAAATGTTGTTGAATTCAACTTCTCGACACGGTAAACTTAGAGGAACAGAGGATACATGAAGACTTACTTTAGCCATTTCGAGTGCATTTTCTGTAAAAATATTATTATACAGTTTCGTCATAAGTAAGTCATGTGAGAAATGTAATAAATACCTTGTATAGAAATAGGTTTGGCACGGGGTTTGATACAAGGAATAATTTCACTTTTACGCAAACTTTTTCTAGGTGTCCGCACTATCTTAATTGATGTTTTACTTTTCAATGGTTTAAAGTCATCATCTGAATCTGAATCTAATTTGGGATTGTATCGTTTCGGTGTTACATGACTTCTCCTTGTTTGTATTCTAGGAGTTGAATATTCGTTTGAATGTTTTGTAGGACTATGCATCCCAATGAGATCCCTGCATTTGATATTAGGTTTGACGATGCGACTAGATCGTGTTCTAGTGGGAGTGTCGTTTATCTCACTATTATTTGTGGACATGCTAGTTCTGTTTTCAAAATTTAATGTTCTCTTAACACTTTGAGGAGTCATATCAACATCTGAATCATCATTATCATCATCGCTATTCAGTAAGCTTTTAATATCATTGTCTGTATATTTTTTTGTCACAATTTTACGATTGATAATTTTGATGGGAGTAACGCTGGCCGGTTTATTGTTTGCATTTCTGGGAGATGAAACCTTTAGTGGTGGAGATTTATCATAACTATTTGTTATATCACGCATAAAAACTAATTTAGACTTGTTACTTTTTTTAACACTCCAAGAATCTTTATTTAAGTCAGTTTCTGCAAATTTTTTGATCAGACTATTGGGTGTTTTCATTAAAGTATTTTCTTTAGTTTTGGTTTTTGGAGTTTTAGGTGTCATCGCCAATAAATTAATTCTACTGAACTCGCGTCTTTCATCTTCTAAAGTGGGTTCGAGAAATAGTTTTTTCTTTGATAATGCAGTTAGTTGATAACGACAGACGAATGTAGGGACTTTTTGATTTTTATTTTCTGATATAATGGCCGTGGTGGGCATTTTGATAACGTGGCATTTTTTATAGAATGTTTCGATAGACACATCGTTGTCAAATGGCCGATGATCCTCCACAATCTACAATCCAAAAAATATTTTACTAAAATTCAACAAACATATGTTTTGCGATTTATACCTCAAAGTTTTCCAAGTGTATATCAGTAGCAGCCAAGCAACTAAGAGGTACATCTGATGATTTGCAGAACCAGTGAACATGAGCTCTGTAGCGATCTTCCAAGTCCATGTCATGACTCTCGTACAACTTGGTGATCTGACCGACATCGCAGCCTTCAACAGTATCTGGTTCAGCTGCATCAGCGTTGGATATTAACACATAATCTCCAATGGCGGCTTCGATATTTTTAAATTTGAATTGACTAAATAAAAATGGAAAACACTTGATAACTCATAAACCAGCACAAAAATGTTTTAAATAGAACTTACGTATAAAAATCAGCAATTTTATATGTAAATCGAGGATCAGCATTATCTTGCCAAGATAAACGCTCACTAGTCCAAGTGACTGGAGCCCCGCCTTGTTTTTTAAACCTTCCTGTAACTTTGACCATTGTTCCGTCTGCAATGTTTTCCAACTGTCAAAATATTGCCGCCAAATATGCCAGCTGTGAATAATATATTAATGCGTCCTAAAAAATGATAAAATAAAATAATTATTTTTTGTCATATAGACATGTTTATTTGTGTAGCTAAGAATTTAATATTAAATATTATACATAAAATAAAGCATACTGCATATAAATATTTATTTGTATTTCCTAGCATCATTTTGACAGTTACGAGTTTGTGTATGTGAGATAATATTGGTGCTGGAATGGGGGACACTTGGCAAGCACTTCAGGCCTTGAAGAGTAAGCAGACCAGCTTCAGGGTCAGGCTCCAGCAGAGGAAGAAAGAGAGGAACTTGTTACAGGGGAATACTTCTGTTGGTGGACAAGATCAGCAATGTTCATGTACATTTTCAAACATTTATTATCAATCGTATTTTTCTACTATGCATCGGTCGATTTCATTTTAATTATCTTTCAGACGATAATCCCCCTTCTAAAGCCGAAGAATATATTGAAATCGAATATGGTCTGCTACGAGTTTTATCCAATATCACTCTAGAATTACCAATATCTTGTAAAGATCTTGCAAGTAGTGTCGGTAAAGATACAAACATTTCTATAGTCACTAGCCTTTTGAAGAAATTTGCAGCCCAACAACTTATCGTGTAAGATTTAATAGGTTTTGGATTATATTCAATATAACTACATAATAAATTTTATATAGTGTTAAAGATATTTGCAAAGAACCAGGAGAACCGACATACATTGAGGTTCAATCTGTTGAACAGGTAAAACTCACTGCCTTAGCTAATGAATTCACATTGGAGCCCACTTCAAAGGAAATTGACGAGTCAAATGTTTCTAAAAAAAAAAGAAAAGGTGATTTATTTTATTTTGTATAAAGTATAAAATGATTTGACTACTGACATTTAATTATTCAAAATAGGCGATGACAAAATTGATGATCCTAGTAGTAAGATTGTGAAACCATCAGTTGAAAAAGATGATAAAAAAACATCAAAAAAAGATACAGACTTATTGGTGAATTTTCATATTTTTTCCCATAATATTTAAATAATTATCATTTGTTGTTAATAATTCATTTTCCTCATCAGTCTTTACTTTCTATGCCTTCGAGCCGAGAAAAAGAAAATAAAAAAATGGGTGAAGAAATATTGGATTTACTTAGCAAACCGACAGTAAAAGAACGATCACTTGCTGAAAAATTTAAATCACAAGGAGGTATGCCTCAAATTATTAATTTACTGTCATATAAAGTTAATGTAAATAAATAACAACTGCTAGGTGCTCAAGTAATGGAATTTTGCCCTCACGGAACGAGGGCCGAGTGTATACGAAGTCAAAAACAGTCTTCAAGCGATCTCAATCATCAAAATACCTCAGTTGAGAAACCACATGCCTGCAAAAAGTTGCATTTCAAAAAGATTATCCAGCCACATACCGATGAAACACTTGGTGATTGTTCCTTTTTAAACACTTGTTTTCACATGGACACTTGTAAGTAGGTATTTTTTGGAGGATGTTTTTTTCCATGTCAATGTATTTTCTTTTCAAAATATACCTATTCTATTTTGTGATCAAAATTTTAGGTATGTTCATTATGAAGTCGATGGTGCTGTACATCAATCGAAAGATATTGAAACTTCAAATTCCAATGGATCATCTGTTTCTACTGGTAAAGGTACTCATTCATCTGTACAATCAGTTTCATCGACATCAAATTCCAACGGCTCAGGTATTTATAAATAAATAATCCTATCAATAACATTTACTGAAGTATTATTAATACTGTGATTCAACAGGAATTCAGAGACTGTCTGGAACAAGCACAGTTAGTCGAGTTTCTGCATCGGGATTAACATCTGGTGACGCCACCACACTTTACCCACCACAATGGGTACAATGTGATCTGAGATTTTTGGATATGACAGTTTTGGGTATTTATTTCTAGAGAATTTTATTAAATTGATATTTATATAATGTATCTGTTATAGGGAAGTTCGCAGTCATTATGGCTGATCCTCCTTGGGATATTCATATGGAGTTACCTTACGGTACCATGTCTGATGATGAGATGAGACAGCTGGGAGTGCCGCAGTTACAAGATGACGGACTTATATTTTTGTGGGTCACTGGCAGGTAATAATTTCATCTATTAATAATATTTTTAAATGAAAGTAAATAACACATATTGTTGTTTAGGGCTATGGAATTGGGTAGAGAGTGTCTCAAATTATGGGGCTATGAGAGAGTAGATGAAATAATTTGGGTCAAAACTAATCAGTTACAAAGAATCATTAGAACTGGTCGCACAGGTCATTGGCTAAATCATGGAAAAGAACATTGTTTGGTAAGGCAAATTTGATTTCTCTGAAAGTGTTTTTTTTTATAAATTTTATTTTTTTGTATTTGTATAATATTTTACAATTTAGGTGGGAATGAAAGGAAGTCCAAAAAATTTAAATAGGGGCCTCGACTGTGATGTCATTGTTGCCGAAGTCAGAGCAACATCTCACAAACCAGATGAAATTTATGGGATAATTGAACGTCTTAGCCCCGGAACAAGAAAAATTGAATTATTTGGCAGACCTCATAATGTTCAACCGAATTGGTAAAAAAAAAACTAAATACATAAATCATACATTTAAAATATAATTAATTATCAAAAACAATGTTTATAGGATCACTTTAGGTAATCAAGTAGATGGTGTGAGGCTTGTTGATCCAGAACTAATAACAGCTTTTCAAAAGCGCTATCCGGATGGAAATTGTATGAAACCCAAACAAGACATTATTTGAAAATGTTTTATAAAGTGTTTTTGTATATTTGTGATATTTATCTATATTATAATTTTCTCAACATCCTTTTTTTTTTATTTAATGGATGAATGAAAATCGAGACAAATGTTTGGTTTTATTCCATGGCCATTTGGTATTGTTCACTAATCACTCTTGTTATGAAATTATTGTAATGAAAGTTTGTTTATAATAATGACAATGGTGCTGATGTTTGTTTATAATAATGACAAATGCTCATAAAAAAATATGATAAGGTATTGATAAATATTTTGTCATCTTAAGATTTAATTAGGGATTGTCTGTTCGGCAGACATGCATATAAATACAGCTGCATAAATTTTCAAATTCATTTTTAACTGTGGTACTCTGGTAACTGGAGGTGTTATAAAAATATACAATGTAAGTAGTAAAAGGATAGATGAAGCTTGATTTACTTATTCAATTAAATTCTATTACGGTAAGTGTATACAATGACTACTTTTTACCAATGTAACGAGTTATATAACGGAAAACTAAAAAAAACTTTTTAGGCTCGGTTTCTTCAAACAAAAAGCTGCGTAACTCTAGAGTTTGGAGAATCATATTTGTGCAATCGTTATTTTACAAGCCAATTAATTGAATGAAAATAAAAGAATGACTTGTGAGATATATAACCCGTTTTGAAAAAAGTGGTCTATCTTGTAGGCATCAGGAGAATGCTATTTCGTTGTTTTTACCATAAAATGCACTTTTTTATATTAACTTATTTTACCAATTGATTAGTCTATATTTTATTTTTCACTGATGAAAGTATAATGCGAATAATGACAAAACTTCTTTATTCCATGGATTTATGAATAAAAAAATATGAGAAACATATAAAGGTATGTATGTATGCTAAAAGCGGGTGAATCGGTTGCGGTTGGTAACGGCAAGAGAAAGATTCAAAAAGTGTCAGTTGGGGAAGAGTTGTGTTGTTTGTCGAGTGTGTAAGTGTGTGGCCTGGTAAACTAGACATGGATCCCTTCACGCAGGTATGGCCAACCATCATCACTATAGTCAATAGCCCCGCCCATTACCCGCTGCATTATTCCTGCCCTTGGTCAAGTGACTGCTTGACGGTTGTCGTTTTAGATAAATAATAAATATGTATCTACAATCTGCCACAACACTGCTTTAAATAATCTTCTTTTAAATTCCATTTACAACTTGCCTACTCTTTAATTTTTATAAAAATTGAATGCTTCTTATTTTACTATCCGAATTCGTTTTCAATGTAACCGTTAAATTAAGGTGTGTTAACCTTGAGATAAAATTTTACTTCACAGCGAATGCTTGATCGTGCCAGAATAAGAAGAGAAAAATTAGAATCGAAGTTACCACCTTCAGAACGTAAACCTCTCACTGAAAATAATATTTTGAGCCCCTCGAAATTGACATATGTAGAAAATTCACCCAATAAAGTAACTCTCACCAAGGAGAGTTCCTTTAGAGTGAAGTTGAACTCACCGAGATCTTCGACCAATTCACCGTTGCGAAAATCCAGTGTGAAAAAAAGTCCCCATTCCAAATTTGGTAGTCCTTCGACTGTGGAAAACAATGAAAATAAACCGACACCGAAACATGTCAGCATGGTTAAAAAAAATGAGAGTCCAATGTCATCTTCAAATGTAGAAGTCGCCTCAAAATCTGAGGAAACTAAAATTGTTTCCAAAATCAGTGACAGTATTTCTGTTGAAATTAATATTGTCCATCAAGAAGACACCCAAGTTGATGTACAAGTCGAGGAAAGAGAAATGACACTTTCCAAGTATTTGGAAGAAAAAAATACTCACAAAATATCTGAAGACTCTAATTCTACGGATTGTCTAAGTAGAAATGGTTCGTTTATAAACTAAATATCTATATGTACATACATTTGTACTTAAAAAAACACTTACACTAAAATTAATTTTTCTTTAGGTTCCACTACAAGCTATTACTCGACTTGTAGTAAAAATAACGAGAGCCCTAATAAACCACAAACGACATCTGGATTAAAAGGACTGAAAAGATTGGGTGCTTTATATGCAGGTAGTTATTTACTGATGTTCTATGCTGCGAAATAGTACATTCTTTTAGATTTGTGTGTAATTTTATTTTATTATTTTTTCACAGATGAAAGCCTATCATCGCCAGTTCACAGTCGTACTGAACTAGAATTTTGTTCAGAAATTAAAGTTTCATCCCCATCAAAAACTGAAATTAACAAATGTAATAATAGATCCAGTGCCATCACCAATAAATTAAAAACTGAAAGACAAAAAAGATTGGCTGCACTCGCTCAAGAAATCAACAGTCGAGAAGATGAAGTTATTACTCATGAAATTGTTAGTATTGCAGTTATTCATTCTTTGAATCTTTCTACAATAATTAAAGTGCTTATAGACCTATAATTAAAATACAACAAAAAGCTCATTGATATTTAAAATACATAATTGCATTGTAGACATATTTTAAAGATTGTTGAGTTGATAGTAAAATATAGATTTTTTTATTCTTTACATTATTCACGGTTTTTAAAGATAAAAAGTCCCATATAAATTGATAAATAAAATCGATATAAAACCTCTCATACTTTTAAAATGTGCAAAGGAAATACTGTTGTTTTGTGACAATAATATAGCTAATCCATTCTTTTTACTACAATCACTATATGTATTTTATATATCTTTGGATGGATATAATTTTTTTTAAAACCCACTTTTAAAACAATTAAATTAACATACATAAATTAAATTTTATAAAAATGTTCACTGGTTATCAAAAGAATACTCAATGTATTTTTACACATCTAGTACAATTTATGTTTTTTTTATAGCAATCAAAAGATAAACAAGCGTCTACTCCATCACAAAAAACACAATCGGCTGCATCCACTGCTCGGAAATCCACTGGCACAAATCGCAGACGATCGAGTACGAAAGGTGCATGTCCACCTAAATGTGATGAAAAAAAAGATCTTCCATCAAAATCTCCGAGAAAATCTTTGGTCAACAGTAATACGTATGACAAGAAAAAGTTGTGCAAGGGAATATCATCAAGCCTGAAAAAAGATCTCGACAGCACAGATGTGAACATCAAGCCTAGTGAATTAAAAAAGAATGCTGTTGTAAAGGGAGCTGCTGAAAAGAAACCACCTGTAACTGCCTCGGCCAGACCTGTACGGGAATTTTCACCGCACGTGGTTGGTTCCAGCCCGAAAAAATCACCCATGCATCACGGTATCGACAGAAGTGTTGTAGCGGATCTGGTAAGTGTTTTCCCATTTAATGAGTAGACACTCTGTATTGCTTATTTTGCTGCTGATTTATATTTCATGAAAAGAATTTTCCATTTCTAAGTAGTTGTTACCTACTTCCATTGTATAGAGATTATTTTTATTCAAATTGTTAGCGGATAAGCAATTCAACAGAGTTTATTTTTTTTTTTTACTTCCGTCGTTGTTTTTACATGAGATTTTCACATTCGATCCGCCATTTTCACAAAGTGTTCACAATCTCGTGCTTTCTGCTTTCGTATTTGTCGCACCGCATTCGTTGAACAACTTTAGTCGCGTGTGGACGTGTTTTTATCGTATCGCGTTTTAACCCTTTCAAGTGTTTTGATATAATCTATCAGTACTAATTTGACTGCGGCTTTTTGCGACTGCTTTTGGTTTAACTCTTACAAAGGTATATAATACTGCGTACTGAATATTATACATCGTTCATAACAATCACCTGTACGCGTTTATATATATGTGTGTGTGTGTTTGTGTATATGTATTTTATTTTTTCAACCACCTCTATAACCATAACCGTCGGTCGTCTCACCGGTTTAGCCAGCGATCATCAACTCTTGTAAAAAAAAAAAAACAAAAAAATTCCATGTTGCGCCATGATTATCAAATATTACTTATCGCGGTTACAATTCATAAAATGTGTGTAGTAACCGAAACCGCATAAAAAGGATGTGTATTTTTAGTATTATCTAGCTTACTTGGTTTAGCCATAATATGGACAAATAACAGGATACATTTACTAATTTTAATTGCCATATTGTGCTCATCACATAGATATCTCATGAATGACTAAATGCGTGTTTAGTTCAAGTGGATCAAGTGGCCAAAAACATGACTTAGCTGGCAAACATTATACTGTAAACATCTCTCTTCATATCTTCAGTTATATTTCACAGTAAAATGGGTAAATGCATTGTTACTACATGTCATATGGACTCAAACATACACTCAAATACATCTAGGCTCACTTTTTACCAAACACTACTTCTTTAACCGCCACGCGTATTGTCACAACCACTCTCAGGGGCCACTAGAAACGTGTTGAATGAGGAGATACACTTACGGGTTATATGCAATGCGATATCTTATGTTTATATCTATGGCTCATCCAGCTCATCATTTGTTAAGATCCAAGGTTTTTTCTTTCATAATCGTTACCGACAGTAATAATGTATAAATGTCGAACCAAGCAGACGAGTCTAAGTGAGACAATTTGTGTTGCCAATGTCAAACTCATCTGCTTGATTGTCCGGCCTTCTTATATCGGCGGTGTCGGCATAATACATATTTTTTTAAATAAATCCGTGTGCTATTGAATTATGCTATTTATTACTTTTCAAAGTACTTATATGGCGTGACGACTTGAATTCGACAAACGTTATTTTGAACATTACGATAATCATGATTAAATTTTACATGCTTATTGTTACGCGAGTCATATTGTGAAATATTAATATTACAAAGTGCTATATTTAATATACATTAGTAAATAAGTATTCCGATTAATACATATTTTCGTAATACTGTTAGCGATATCGTAAAACTGTAATACCCGTTTTTACGCTTCAGTTAGTATTTTACACTCTTAAAAGTAAAAAAAAAAGTTATTTATCCTACCTATTATAAACTACATCCCTTATTTACTAAAAAATGTGGTTTTATTAAAATATTATTAATGTATGAGTAGTATGTTTGGATTGTTATATTTATTTTATAATAAAAATTCTTACGTCATCCTTCTTCGAAAAGAGCGATGTAGTGGTCTACTTTCGTGTCGTAAAACATATTTTGAAGTCGTTGCTCATACTCACAATATTTAGTATTGTAGTAAAAGAGAAGAACCCTTTACTTGATTTATATAATCATAATATGGTTTCTGTAATATTCCTTTTGCTGGAAGATGATTCTGGATATAGAAATGAAGAGCGAGGTTATTATCGTCTGAAGTATTATATTTAAATGAGAAGGTTCGACGACCCTTGCGTCTTCCATGATATTTATAATAAATCAGTTATCATTGCAATCATGAAACACGCCATTGCCAGATTTATTTTGTTTATTTGCTCATTATAGAAATCCCCCTGTTTGTATATTTTCTCATAATGAACAATGTAGAAACGAACTACTCGGCACATATGACCTCGTTGAAGCAGATAAGTGAAGGAGTTATAGTTACTGCTACTATAGGTAATCTTAGAATTTGTAAATGCCTTGTCGATATTATGTTACCGTGTGGTTTTGTAATATTTTAAGGTTTCCATACCTTATTTCATCAGATTTTTGTTATACATATAACAATTGTTCCGATGAGTAATAACTTCCGTAACATGAACGTTCTACGATAAAGCTATCGTTTGGATTCCGACAATTTTATAAAAAAAATAATTAACGTATGTATGAGATTTTAATATTAAACACAAGGGAATAATTTGGATGCAAGATTACATAAAATCAGAAGGAAAAATAAGAAAAGAATCGGATCTAGCTTCATTATATAAATTTAAGAAAATATATATTAGAAAGAAGCTTATGAGAAATGCTTTAAGTCACAGTAAATCAGTGAGAATATCTTTTCACTGGTGAAAGTACATTTTCCCTAAACAAATACAATGTACGTCGGTCCAGCTTAGAAAAATGTCAATCTGTAAAAAAAATGTATAAATATATGCGATAATAATACATATTCACTGTACAATTTATATACTCTTTGTTTCTTATTTTTATAGAGTAAATTTGTAAATTTAGACATTCCCTTCCCATTTATTAATTAAATGTTTCTTAAGACAATAGCTACTCTAATTTTTGAAAAAAATATTATGTGATATAGATACATTTTAATAATAAGACAGATTTACTGTAAAATTTCTATACATATTCTTTGTTTCTTATGTTTATAGAGTAAATTTAGACATGCCCAGTGGCGAATTGATTAATTAAATGTTTTTTAAGACAATAGATACTCTAATTTATGAAAAAAATATTATTTGATATGGCTACACTTTACTAATAAAAAAATTTGGCCAAGAGGGTGCAAATCAGGTTTTCAATTGCTCACAATCGTAGAGCACTGCGCGGCTAATATTTTTATTATGTGGTACAATATATTATTCTATTTGAATTTTCGTATATTAACAGAACAATTTTATAACATAATAATATTAATAAAATAAAATTACTATTTTTGAAATTTGCATTCAAATTTGTAGTTTGTCTCGTGAATATAATAATTGATGTATGATAATTACAATAATCAAATAGTTAAGAAAATCGTTGTAGAGCTTGAATTCGTTGAAGTATGTATGTACTTCTTTAAACCCACTTGGAATAAGCTAGCAATTAAACAAATTATGTTTACGAATCAATTCTATAGTCAAACTTTTTATTTTAATTAATCAAGATAGATTTTGTGTTAGGTATTCACGAGAGGATCTCCTTCAATAATTAGCTGTATTCAAATTTAATGAATACATCCGTATACAAATTGTATGACACACATTGTGTATAATTTCATCAGTATTCCTGTCACATTTTCCGTACTGGACAATATTATGTACAATTCACTACTCATTTGCGTATCGTGTGTCACCTGTTTTGTTGAACTTCACACATTTATACATATTGTCTTGTTGCCCCCTTGAAGAAAATACATAGTATTTAGCCGTGGGAAAAATGTGGCGTTCATATTGTTTACTAAAATAATATTTTAGCCACAAGGACAATCTGATTACTTGCTCCGTTGTACAACGTCCCATGATATGATTTCATCGAGCAAAATAATCTGTAGTGGCTGTG
The DNA here is from genome assembly GCA_022606485.1 of Agraylea sexmaculata. Taxonomy (NCBI): domain Eukaryota; kingdom Metazoa; phylum Arthropoda; class Insecta; order Trichoptera; family Hydroptilidae; genus Agraylea; species Agraylea sexmaculata. The sequence goes on along the minus strand of JAGTTH010005664.1, from coordinate 34,480 downwards.
AGAATATATTTTCACTGTAATATATCGAATACTCTATCCTTTGTTCTGCGATGCGCGAGTCTAAAAATGAGAACACAGAGGCGAAGTCGCATTTAGGTGGTAAAAAAAAAAATAACAGACTTTTACAAACAAATAAGCGATCCTATACATTTTATCTCCAAATATATGGGACTACTTTACTATTTCTCTCACATTCTGCCATACAAACACTGAAGCGAATGAGTAATGATAAATGATTCACAATTACATTGGTTGGTGATTTCAATAGATGACCTTTATTTAGGGCCGGTTTCTAAAACGCGAGTTAAATCTCGAGCGCGAATCATTCGGCGATTTACGCATTTTACGCGCAAAATGCGTTTCTTCTAGATTTAGCTCGTTTTACAAATAATCAAATTTTGACTCGGCGATATCAGCGAGTTATAGTTAAAGCTAAAGCAAAACTCTATATTTCCCTTCCATTTGCGTGATATTTCGCGACGAACTCGTCGCTTCGGCTTCAATCTAAATATCGGCTTTAACTTTGACACAACTTGCAGAAACTGAATGAACAATTATGAATCGAAATTCATAAAAATCGTAGTAATGTAGCTAACAAGTTTAGAGCTATATTAAGAAACCGGCCCTTACACCTTCTATTAAGCTTAGGATTCCTAGGCGTGCGTCGCCGTAAACGTACACCGTAAAAACTGTAATATAGTTGCTTTGCTGTACTTTTGATCGTTTTTTTGTTAATTAGTGCCTAGTGTAATTGAGGCATTAACTAACAAAAAATCGATCACAAGTGTAGCTAAGTAACTTTACTCTCGTATTTAAGGTGACATATGCCTGGGAATCCATTACTTTAGACAAGTGGAAGAAATATTTTTATTATTCATAAAAAATAATTGTTTACATTCCAAAATCGATTTTAATACCACGCACTATTTTAAATTAATACCATACCACCCCCTAAAATATTCTCGGTTAGTTCAAGTTCTAAAATTGACTACACGTTTTGCGCAACAAAAATAACTGATGCTTAAACTGTTACGACCGCATGCAATTACTAAAACCATGGTTTTGCCCTTATATACACGTAACGAAATTTAAAAAAAAATCATTACTATAGCTTGCATTGAAAAGCGCAATTTATTCCTCAAAAAAAAAACATCACTATTTCGACTTCGCCTTTATGGTTCAAGTCAAGTAAATTATCATTTGCGTATATGACAAGTAATAAGATCTCGCTTTCACCGTCACGATGGAGCTCAGATTTCGAACACGACCGGCAATAATATTTTGTGCGAAGAGAAATAATAATAAATCATATAAAAAGAAGAAGAACATATTATTTATAACCGGCACGCTGGAACACAAAGCCATATAGTATTCTTCATCTCGTACCCCACATTCCTCTCTCGCAATGTGGGCGTTCCAAATACACACATACTTCTTTTTTTTATTTGGATGACTCTTACGGTGAGAAAGTTACCTTCAATGATATAAGAGAGTATTGTTTTAACACGTGATAAACGTACAAAAACACAGTTGATGCTGTCTTCAAGGATTAAACATGTAGACTGACATATAATCTATTCCCTCTCCATATAGACAAAATCAATACTCGTTAATTAAAAGTACAGAAACCAACTTGTAGTTTAAATATACTTACAAAAGTACAAACCATCATAAGAGAGCTCACAATACAACCACGCAGTAGAACGTATACATACACTATGGCCTTTTATATGTAGTTATTTGGTTCGTACTTTAAGGTGACGTTTTTTTTTTCGACTGACGATAAACATAGAATACTTGTATAATCAGGTATTTCGTAGAAATGCAGACAGCCTTTTAACAAATATTCAAGATTACGATAAAACCACTAAAAATTATCCATAATTTATTTTCTTCGTAAAAGCAGATTTTAAATAATTTATTGGAAATAAATTACTGATAATTGCATTGATTTTAATATAGAGGTATTTTTCTAATAATAACCAAACCTCGGCCAAGAAGGTGAAAAATTGTGTTGAAACGTACCGTTTTTCAATTTATTTTTTTTGACAATTTTAGAGCACTGCGCGATTAAATTTTTTAATATATTACGTTATCATGTTATAAAATGTTTTATTGTATTTGAATTTTCGGATTTAAACAGAACAATCTTATAACATAATAGTATTGAGAAAATAAAATAAATTTGCATTATAGTTTGTCCCATGAATATACGTAATAATTGATGTATGATATATGTAGATGTAATGTTTTCAGAGAATTAACATAAAATATTAAAGCAATATCATAAAGGAAGTCGTTGCAGTGTTCGAATACGTCAAAGCACTTCATTACACTCAATTTTATATTTTAAATAGTAATTCGGGTAGAAGAGTATAATATCAAACTTGTGTCAGGAATAAACTTATTTACTAATGGCTGTGATTGATCACTCTATAATATATTAGATCTGCCAATCGCAGCTGTTTGCGGTAATTAAGCTCGCCTTTACTGGTGCCAAAAGTTGTACATTTATTCTACAAACATAAAAAATGTATGGAGCAATCCATTGTTTCGTTTCAATGTCAATGCGTACAAAATACAAAAACCGAAACCACTTATGGACCATCCAAGATTGTATTAAATAAATTAGATTAAAAATGTTATATAGCGTAACATACTAACGTAAATCAATAATTACATGGTTGTGTTCAATTATGAGATTTATTTAGAAATAAAATGTGCATTTGCACAATTCAGCAAGGTTTAAAACAGGTTTTGATATTTCACAATAGTGTCGTCTGGGACGCTGGCAAATGCTTGCATACACCATATATGTATGTACTATGTTTAAAAATTGAATTTAATTATAAAGGTTCAATCAATTATAGTCAACAGCGTGAATGATTGACAGGTGTCGTATCGATATGCTAATTTGCAGGAAAGCATGATTGAATTTTTATGAAATAGGTTTATCGTGCGTGTACAAACTACTCGTCTATTTACATATACGTGATTAGAATGGAATGTAAACTCTAATCATCGTAGTTACCGTATTTTTATCACTGTTGCGCAATATATCTTTTTTCTTGTATAAATCAATTGATTGCACAATTGTGCATCGATTACTCTCCAGTTGTGTAGCTTACTGTTTGAAGAAATGTAAAATAAATTATACGACAAATACACACACATTTTCGTTGTAGTTTTATATATTTTTTATCATATTCAGTTAGTGGGTATATTGTGAATACATAAGACTAAAAGCAGTCACAAAAAGACAAATAAACAAAAAGTTGGTGACGGCATAAATATATAGCTGAGTAAAAGTTTTGAAATGTAACGGCCATTGTGGGTTGCGCGCGCAGGAAAGGAGGGGGTTCATCAGAACCAGGGGAGATCAAACAGTACTGCAGTACAAGTTCCACGCTGACATGCCCGCCATGCCAGTTGTACCTGCTGTACCTGCTGTACCTGCTGTACCTGCTGTACCTGCCTTGCCTGTAGAGGCTAACACCGCTCCCTTCGTCAGGAGACCCTCCACCAAGAAGCACCGCGCCCCTCGCCCTCCCGTGCAAGTGCCAGTCCCCGTTACTGTCCCCGCCCCCGCTCCTACTAATGGCGCCCTCGGCTCCCTCTCGGTGGACAGCATGCTCGAGGAGTCGTCTAACTGTAACGGCTCCCTCAACGGCAACACCATCGTTATCGACAACGGTAACCATGGTGATTGTTTCGCTGATGATTGGGATCTTTCCTTGAAGCCTCCTGACAATGGCAGAGTGCTGGCAGCCGCCGCCCGCCTGGACTCTCCGCGCAACAAGGACCCGGCCCTCATGTCCATCAGGGAGAGGAAGGCGCTCTTCGAGAAGAACAAGGGAGAAGCCATCTTGCCCAAAGCGCCCTTCGCCATGTCAACACCGCTTCCCAATCTCGGTACGTACCATAACTTAATCATAATACTTCATTTCAATGCATTTTAAATCGACATTAAATTCATCTACGAGCTTTTATTGTTTGTTTACGTTTTTGACGTGGACAGTGTTGCCACACTCTAACCGTAGTCTATTTATTCATACCTATTAAAAAATCAAATCATTTACATTGTTGTTGTTTTAGCTCGAAATACAAAACCGGCCAACCTGTCTCCCAAACCTGCACCCACTCATAAGAGCCCTTTGAAAGTGACAAGTATAAATAGTATGCTTAATATGGTTACTGGGAGAAAACCACCGCAGCTGAGCAGTGAAGAGATTGTCGAAAAATCTAAAATGGAGCGAGATATTGAATTACAGGAATTACAAAACAGATACAAAAAAAATCATGTACATAATTATTTAATACTTGTCATCTTATCCATATTTTGTATTAATACCTATTCATAATTGTAGGCTGTTAACCGTGGTGATCATGAAAACACTGAAGAAGACATATCTACCGAGAATAGTCCGCTAATGCAATCTAATCACAAATTCAGCACAAATAATTTGAGTCATAGTGTGCCTTCTATTATGTCTTCTCAAAATTCACTACAAACTGATGAAAACAATCAAGATGCTATTGATGCTTTTATCTCTCATCAACCCTCAAAACGAAGAAGTATGTTAACAATTCGTCTGTCTTATTAACAATGTTATTGGTTTTTCAATAAAATGTCTTTTGCACACAGACTATTGAGACATTTGAATTTTTATAAATATAAATTGCAAATTTGTGTTCATTTAATTTTCCTATAATTTTTTTTGATCCATCATTGTTAATAGGACACGACGAAATAAATAAAATTACCAGTGAACATATTCATGGTTGCTTATGGTTTTAGGCTCTGCTGACTCTGCTAAAGTAATTTCCGTACTGGAAGATGTTAAAAAAGTTCACGTAGCCGGTCCGCGTGCAGGTGGACTGTATCCGAATCTTTCTGATATCGAATCTCAGCCCACGTCATGTGCTGCAAGGTGTGCAGACTTTCTTTGTGAATGTTGCTTTTTCTTTTTGTGTATATAAAACATTGATAACTGCTATCTTTTACGAAATGATAAATTACATATCATATTTTATTAAGCTGTCGCTACATATTTTAAATTAGTGGCTTTTAAATCTATACAGCATTGCCAATTGAAAGACTGCTTCATTCGATTTACCACATTTGAAGAGACTGTTTTGTACTTAAATACAAAATATTAATCTGTAAATTCAGATTCTTTTTTTTTTTTTACTCAGCTGACATATTTTGTATGTTGTGACAATATTGATATAAATTCATATATCTAAAAATGAGACTGTAAAACAGGCCATTTTATATACTGTAGTGATGTAGAATATAAACGGACATTCCACATGGTACTATCCTTGCCTTAGCTGTTAAATCATATTATATATATTTCTGTTGAAATCAACTTTTAATCCTCTATATCACAAAATAATAATGTCACGTCATAAACTTGGTTGTGTCGAGTACTTAATTATCAGACCACTGTTTGTGATGGCTGATTTTTTTAAAATGCCTTAAGTTTTTCATATACATGTGTATGTGTATTAGCGTAAACTTAAGTTATCGAAACAATTATTAATAAGTATTTTTGTATCTGTGATATTGGTTGTAGTTTGTATAAGAATAAAAATAAGTATAAAAAAATACAAATGTGCTTTATTTATACACACAAATATTTGAAGAAGAAATGGTTTTTTTTATAAATGTTTTAATAAAAGTATGTCTTCATTGTGGTTTTTATTGTGTTTATGTTGAATACACTCATTATTGCTCAAAGTAATAAATATTAGGGGATTGTAGGAAATGTTCATGAATTAAATGCCCGAGGACTTTTTGAATTGAAAAGGAAGATACAAACGCTCTATTCAGGATAAGATATTTGTTTATGTTTGTAGAGGAAATTTCAATAATATACGATACGATATGCCTAGAAACAAACTGGTGTGATTAATGTTTTAGAAATTCCATTAACCAAAGATATTGGACCGATACCATTATTATTATTAGCAGGCCGTGAAACTGGATTTCTGAATATAAAGCAGATGAGTTTGACTGAGGCAACACTAATTGTCCCACTCAGACTCATCTTCTTGGTCCGCTATCTTGATATTTATCCATCCAGTTGTATGACCTGCTCATATCAATTGGACCAATTACTTCATACTTTTAATTCATATTTTTGCAGTATAGTCGTTAGTATTTTGCCACCCTTGCTCTACAAACAAAAAACAAAGAGTTGATATTTTTCTTCTCAACTTCTAGTACCCAAGATTTTCGATGAAAAATAATTGATAGACAATATTAAATACACAAAAAAATTAAAGGACTTATTTTTATAGTGTTTTGGAAGATAAACAATATTAGTAGAATTTACACTTTAAAGTATAACTCAGATAAGATTCCGAAGTATGATAAAATAAAAAAAAGTATTTTAATAGGCATTTGTGATTTATTTATTATTGTATATTAAAAAAACACCAACGCGATATATTTTATTGTCGGCTCCTATAGTAAGGGTTCCATTAGTGTAGTGGTTTCCACGGTCACCACACAGTGATTCAATTAAAAAACTGCTAAATAAAATATTATGAACTGTATTTGAATGGAAAAGTCAATATTAAAGTAAATTTAACATATTATATTCATAGAATAAATCAAAAGACATTTTATAGTCTCAAAATCATTTAGCAAATTTTATATGGCTTTTAAAATTACTAGTCAAATCTCTGTATAATCTTTTAATATCCCAAATTCATACAAATAACGTAGAAAATGTGAGTAGATCCAAAACTGCATATAACTAATTGAATGAGTTAAAATTGCATCAGGTAATTTATTAGAAAATTGATTTTGTTCCTCTAGTAATGCAATTAATTAATCAGTGATTTAAATTTACTAGCCAGGGGACAAGGGGGGGTCGCTTGCCTCCTCTCTAGATTGATAAATCTAAAAAAAATCACACAAAATACATTAAAAATCCCCAAAAAACCCCTTCCTTCGGCAGTTTCAAATATTCTAGTTAAAGATCTTTTCGATTTACATTTGCAGTGATACAAATAGTATTTTCATTCACTTAAATATTGCTTTTATACGTTTTTCTGTATACTATTTTAAATTATTATAATATATCAAAACTACATTAAAAAAGCAACATAGACCTTACTGTATTTATCTTATATGAGCAAAAATATTTTTGGTGATCTCAAATTTACATAAATGGCATTATAATATTTAAAGATATTACAAGACCTAATTAAAGGCAATTAGTTTCTTTATAATATAATAAACTGAAAGCGGGGTAATATTTTAAACCAAGTATTCAACATAAACAACCACAATAAAACTAAACATTACTCTTCAAATATTTATTTGTATAATGCATAATTTTTGTACCAATATCGCAGATACTGTATTAGCTGTATTTTATTATGAAATGTAATTTAATATCAATCATGTTTTCCTAGTCTTAACACAAGCTCAGATTCTGCGGCTAATGAAAAAGTAGACAAAGAAGATTGGGGAAACACTTCATTTGGAATGGAAATGCTCAAAGCTGTGGAAGTCACAAAATCCAAATATGATGTAACACCCAAGAAATCTGTACATATTAAACGAAAATCCAATGAGCCCAACCATGATTCATCATCTGACGGTTCAAACAACGATGCTCTCGATGATCTTTTGGATGAATTGAGCGATGCCGAATATCCTTCACCCCCGAAACTAAACAAAGTAAATTAGTAATTATTTTTGACCATTTGTGATTATGTATTTAATTTGTGATCTTTTTTTTTAGAATGGCACTGTACCATCCAACAGCTTTTCTTATAAAAAAGGCACCAATACAACTACTGAAAAATTCAAATCCCCTCTGAAGTCACCGGTGACTCCGAGAATCGCAGCTAATGACACTAAATCTAAACCTCTCGTACACACCGTCAGCTTCTACAGGCAGCAGCAAAACAGAGTAAGATTCAATATTATCTATAAAATTATACTAGTATAAATTATTAATAATTTTGATTTTTCAGATATCTCAACTTTCATCACCTGTTAAGGTTGTTAAACATGAAGAGGATAAGACTGGAAATAAACAGACAGAAATGCAGAAAGCAAAGAAATTAATGCAGGACTCCAGATCTAGGGTCAAAGAACTCATCGACGAAGCTAACAAACAGAGCTCAATAATATCACAAGTAATATCATTTAAATTGGTATTTATTTGTGTATAATAATTAATTGTTTTTTATAATTTTTAGGCAAGTCAAGCTCTCAATCTGTGCGCTTCTACTATTGAATTCAGTGGCTCTACCGAACAAGCTGAAGGAGAACGTTTACTTTTATTAGCCAGTATGTCCGACATTAATACAATCAATAATATCATAAAATTCACTTATGAATACTTTTTACTTTAGCCCACCGCCGACAAGCTTTATTACACGAGGCTCAAAGATTACAGGTGGAAGGATTGTCAAACAAAATAAGTCATAGGTATGATGTCCTGATCAAAGACTTTAGTTTGCCTCTGAGACGAGAATACATGCGACAATTGAATGCAGGTTCTGTATTTTAATTTATTTTAGATTGTTTTTCAATATTAATTTGTTGATTTTTGTGTTAGATGGTGCAACCGGTCATTATTTTATATGCTTAGTTAAATGTCAAGAACGGGTCGTGGCAACATCTCTGAAGAAAACATCTCCTACTTCAACTTCGGTTATATTCCCTGATCAAATTAAACTGGAAGGACTTGATGCCGATTTTAAGGTTTGAAAGCAAACACAATGCTTGTGTAGGATGTACATTATTATAATGTCTTTTAAAAATTGTTTAGGTTACTGTAGAAGTGTATGCTCTTCAAGCTTCTAAAGAAATATTACCACATGATGTTAAATATCATATTGCGACTAAGAAGGTGAGTTTCATATTGAAAATTTTGTATGTAGTAAGTATTGAGGATATAAACAATATATAATTTTTTCAGTCCGGAAAACTGGCAACTCCTCGTAAAGGAATCAGAGGAGCAGATTTACGATCTCCATTACCGATAACATCCCCAGGAGGACCCGGTGCTGTTAGGGCTCCCTCTCTCCTTTCGCATGGCTATTGCATATTTTCACTCAATCAAGCCACAAGAACTTCATTCACATTAAATAAAGTATGTATATTGAATCTTTAAGTATTTTTATTATTTATTATTTAATTTTAAATTTTATAAAGGCTTGTGTCGGTGGACCTTTGGAGGGAAATCTTTTGGTAAAACTGGTGTGTGAAAAAAGACGTGGTCAAAAAAGTGATCGACCACCTAAATCCGGATTCCTCACAATGTTCGAGGAGATTGGTGGATTTGGTGCCTGGCATAGACGTTGGTGTGTACTTGCCGGAACGGACTTGTCTTATTGGAAATATCCTGATCATCAAAACAAAAAGGTAATATATTAATTATATGTTAAGTATTATTATTCTAAAAACTGTTTAAGACAAAAAGAACAGCAAAATAAATGCTAGATAATAGGCGTCAAATTATTTCATCAAAATCTTAAATTGTTCTATTTTAACAGACACCAATCGGAAGTATCGACTTGACAAGTTCTCTAAGTGAATCTGTTCAGCCGGCACCTCGAGATGTTTGTGCAAGAGCTTTCACTCTTCTTTTGGACATCAGTACTGACGAATGCGAAGGAGAGTCAGTCAGCTCATTGACCATGGTTGCTCCCGGGTGCCGCCGATATTTACTGGCAGCCGATACAAAAGCTGAAAGAGACGAATGGGCTAAAGCTTTCAACGATATTTTAACTGACATCAAAGATTTTTAATTAATATATTATCAGTATTGTAAATAATTATAGTATTACCATTTTTTTAGAATTATTTTCCGAGAAATTTATTAACCATACGTATATGTATGGGGAGATTCTGTTTTTTAAATTTATCAACTAATAAACTTGTATTATTATGAAGACTCTACAATAACCTGTAGTATTATGAATTTAGAATTTACATGATTATTGCATTACGAATTTTTATATGATTATGATTTTTTATAAATCCAACAACATTCGTTTATTAACATTACTCGTTTAACTTTAAGAAAATGAATATTCTATTCATGCCTATATTGTAATTAAATCCAACAATAAAAAATAGTATTAACAGAAAAAAATCTTTTTTTTAAATTAAAAATAAAAGTTTTTATAAGTGGTCTGGCAACACTAGTTTGACAGTTGTGAGAACTTCGAAGTTTTAAGATGAATCTTCGATGTAGTTCCTTGCTGAGGAGCCTCTTCAGAATGAACTATTCTTTATGGGGCGGAGTGTTAGTTGGAGTACTCATTGCTGTCATACTCAGAACATTCTCTTGTACTAATCGCGCCCCTTCAGTCGTGGCACCGCCTTCTTGGACTCCCCGTGAAGATTATCAACCGCTACTAAGAGAAGGAAACAGAGAAATACGAAGAAGGGGGGCGGGGCAAGGACAAGGACAGGTCCAACGACCTCGATATTACAGCACTGAGTTGGGCATCAGGGACAAGTTATTTGTGGGAGTCATGACTGAAGAAGCGAGGCTTAGCACGATGGCCACAGCTGTTAACAGGAGCTTAGCTCACTTGGCTGCTAAGATCAAGTTCTTCATGTCCGCCAGCTCTGTAAAGGGAGATCTGGCTCTACCTAATGTTATCGGTTTCACTGACACTAGAAATGTTCTGAAACCTTTCCACGTTCTCAAATATGTCTGCGATAATTGGTTAGATGAATTTGAGTTTTTATTTTTGGTATCGGATGCTGGTTTCGTTGATGGGAGAAGCCTCGTTGAGTTGGTATCCCATATCAGTGTGAGCCAAGATGTTTATTCAGGCACTAGACCTGATCCTGATAGCCATTATTGTGTTTTGGGTGAGAAATTATATCCATTTTATTTAATTTATCAATATTTTTTTAACTTATTCAATATGCAGATGCGGGCATGCTGCTTAGTAATTCTGTAGTGAGGAAAATTAAAGATAATTTAGATTGGTGCGTGAGGAATTGTTATTCTGATGAATATTATGAAAATATCGGTCGGTGCATCACTCATAGCACTAATTTACAATGTTCTGATACTATTCAGGTACATATATATTTTTTAATATAATTTGGATATTGTATGGTAATGAAGTATATTTAAAATTTGTAGGGCCACAAATTAACCAGTTATAAATTGCCTAATAATTGGAATCTTCAAAGAGACTTGAAATCAGTCATCAAAAATGACAAATCATTCAATAAAGCTATTACAGTGTTCCCGATAGTCAATTACAAAGATTTCTATGCTCTTCAAATGTATTTTTCAAAAGTATGTACTAAACAATTATGGAAGTTTAACATGTGTGATTATTATATATTTTTAATCTTAGCTTCATCTGGAGAACACTCACAAACAAATATCAAGTTTGAAGAAATCGGTGAAAACAAGTATATCGAACATGGCGAATGATATTGACACCGGTGTATGGGGAGCAGGATTCCGAGAAGATCCTACTTTGCTAGCTGCCAAACCCCCTGATCGTTTCCACCAACCCCGATTATCTGTATTTAATCACAACTATACATTGATGCCCGACGATTACACCAACGTTCTAAATCATACCGATGCTGAAAAGAAAGATATCAATGTTAGCTTTTTTCTATCGTTGACACATTTTACATAATTAATTGATTTAATTATATTTTAGTATATCATAGAAGAAACAGTGTTGTATGTGCGAAATAAAGACCCAGAATTAAAATACAAATCACTCGTTAACGGATACAAGAGGTTTGATCCGTCCAGAGGACTTTTGTATATTTTAGATCTGAATTTCTACAATGAAAATACTAAGATAAATACCATCAAACGAATGGAAGTAATGAAATCACTCGGCCGAGCTAGTATTCTTCCCGTACCATACGTTACTGAAAGTGTGAGGATAGTTTTACTACTGCCCATTTGGCAGAACGAAGTGACTGCCGGAGCCGAATTCATAAATCATTATGAGAAAATATGCATGGAGCGAAAGGATAAAGTTTATCTATTACTCCTATTGATATATTCGGCTGAAGCTCCGAGTAAAGGAATCGAAGATAAATTCAATACGGTGAAGACAATGAGTCTTGATTTGTCACAGAAATATAAAGCTGACAATCTTAAAATAGGATGGGTGTCGGTGAGATTGCCATTAGAAATTTCAGATTCGGTTGAATTAGGTCTTCTAAATATGGCACTTACCGATCTCGCTCTGAGGAAAGTGCCTCCGGAAAGTTTGGTGCTCGTTGGCAGTCCGCACATGGAAATCAAACCTGATTTTTTAAATAGGGTAAATCACTCGATATGTTCTAAATTTGATTCGATTAAAAATATATTTATCTATGATTATTTATAATAGGTTCGAATGAACACAATTCAAGCGTATCAAATATTCTGTCCTATTGGATTCCAACATTATCATCCCTCGATGGCAGTGGGACTGTCTCCTAGTAAAGGCGCTGGTCGATTTGCACCTTGGAATTACAACGTCATATCTTTTTACAGTAAAGATTATGTCGCAGGTATATTTGAAAATCAATATTTCAATCCGATTTTATACTAATTCATTTGATGTAATTTCAGTGCGTAAAATAATCCAGAATGATTTCCCAATCATACGAACCGACAAAGATATTGAAAACCTCACGCCGAGAGGAGATATATCTTCATTATTTTCAATGTTTGTTAAATACTCCGTAGATATTCACATGTTCAGGGCCGTGGAGCCTGGTCTCGTATTCAAATACAATCCGTTAAATTACTGTCAATCTGTGTCAAACAAGATTGGAAGCGACCAGTCTCAAAATAATGGAATAATCTTTGAAAACATCACCCTGACTGAAAAATGTCTCGACACACTCTCTAAAGACGGCTTTGCTTCGGCCACCATCGGCAGCAGAAGTCAACTGGCCAAGCTTATATTTGAATCAAATGTTTAAATTGTGATGCCTTATTGACATGCTAGGTTAATAATGATTAAAGACCTAGTCATAAATCTCATCCAGTGCCATGAAGCTCCGCAGCTTCAATAATTTAATGTGAAAAAAGTGGACCAAGATTGGAGAAGTGGTTATTACCAAAGCAATAATGTTCCTATGGCATAACCATGAAACAAATATATATTACAATTATATGAACGGTAAAAAGGCTATTTGAATTAAGCCAATACCACTAATATATTAGCAGGCCATACAACCGGATGTTTAAATATTAATGTTGCGAAGTAAGCAGATGAGTTTGACAGAGACAGTACTAATTGTCTCACTCAGGCTCGTCTACTTGGTCCGCCATATTGATATCATCCAGTTTTATGGCCTGCTAATATATCATAGTCGATTTTGACATTTACAAATAGTTTTAATAAATAAAATATAAGCAAATATTAAAAATTATTTTTGAATATAATAAACAAAATATATAGTTAGTTGGCTCTCCTTAAAATTATAAATAAAAATATAGCCTTTTTACCATCAATATGTGATTTTGTTTACACCAAATTTGTGAATCGGACAAAAATATAGCCTTATTAGTGAACGCCTAATATGAAATAATTATTTATAAAAAATTGCATAAAATTAGATAAGACTGATAAAAAAATTATCCGGCATAAAAAGCACCGTCTAATAATTTTTTGAGAGCCTGATAAAAGAGTGTGTAGAGGAATTATCTTACTTTAGATACACTGTTACCGCCGATAGGAGTCCCAGACACCTGGATGTATAAATACCAATATGGCGGATCAAGCAGACGAGTCTGAGTGAGACAATTAGTGTTGCCTCTGTCAAACTCATCCTCTTGGTCCATCATCTTGATATTTATCATCCACTTGTCTGACCTTCTAATATTGGTGGTGTCGAAAACACACACAAAGCCTAATTAGCATACCACAAATAACTATGATTAATATAATTTTGTGACATTTGCTCTACATACAAACAAATTCATTTTATAGAATGTTCACAAGGCTAGGATATTTTATTTCGTTTTGCAAAATGATAAATTATTTTTGGTATTAACAATATATTTTTTTATATGTTGTCAATGAATAGTATTATCTATTTTTAAAAACAAATTATATTTATACATATCAAAAGTGAAAATGCAAAATAAAATTTTGCATTAAATTTGTACAAGATTTGAATTCAATCCTTTCTGTAGATGTAATATTAGTTGTTTATTGTAAAATTTAATATTAATAAATTTTTATTGTATTGTGAATAAATTTAGTTAAAAACTGATCTTATTTTTTTTTTTTTGAAGCACAAAAATATAGTTGAAATATTCTTCATACATATGCAGATCATATTCCAAACGAGGTTGTATATTATCACCACCGACCGATATTAGAAGTCCGGACCAAACAGATGAATTTAACACTAATTGTCCCACTCAGACTCTTCTGCTTGGTCCGCCATATTGATATTTATGCATCCAGTTGTCTGGCATTCTAATCGGCGGTAAAAATATTATATCCGAACAAGTCTTAAATGAAATATGTATAATTTTTTTTAAAAAAGTACAAAAAACTTTATTGAAAAGATATCAAAATACATAAAAATAATCCTTATTTTAATACAGTACAAACATTACAACTAATCAGGAATAGATTCACACAAATCACTCACACTAATATAATATTGTATATCACCTTTGTATGGCTGTAAGCGTATCGGTTTACACTTAAATATTACAATACTTTGATCGACAAATAACATAATATAAATAATTAATAAATCACTGCAAATAAATAAAGAAGTCGTTGATCTTGGTGAACTTTTCTATGAACAGTTTGCCCGACGGAGTCGGAGAGCTGAAGGCTATTTCTTTCACATTCAAAATGTTGCCGTACATGAAACTAGTACACATGGATCTCATCATCCGGCTGGCAACTCCCTTCATCCGGTGAGCCGAGTGCGTCCATATTCTGGAAACGCCACACCTAGAACAAATTGTTTATTAATTTATACTCTCACAATCCAATAACAATGATATTGGGGAATTAAGAAGTCTTTATGTACATGTTAGTAGCAGTGAGAAAATATTTTCACTAAACTACTAAAAAATAGACAATAAAAAAGCTATTTGACTTATCATTAATAAACATCATCATAGTCAATTTTAAAGTTTTGATGAAAAAGCGCATTTGGACGTGTTTTAAACCTCAAAACCAACCAAATAACTATGAAATATGTTCTATTTATATTGAATTTCGATACTTCACCCTTTATACTTTGATATATTTATTTTTGCATTTTAATGAATACATTATTTAGAAAGCCACTTAAATTTGCAATCAGTCAATATTCAGTTTATATACTTGAAATGCATTTAAAATTGCTAAAGTTTTTGGTCAGATCTGACCCTCCAAATGGTAAAGGGGTTAAGGAGGAAAAAAATATTTTTTATTATATTCACAATCAAATAAATAATGATCCAAAAAAAAAATCTCCTTTTTTGTCTCTCCTGTAAAATTCACTTTATGGTGCTTCAGTCAAATAGCTTTTTTACTGTCTATATATTCTCACAGCCGTATTCAATATAATAGTGTAATGAAAACACTAATACTACCAAGCTCTAGTCTATTTGTACACACACGACTCACTAACCCACTCTTATATTGAATACGGCCGTCAATGCTACTATAATAAAAGCTGAATACATACTTGACTCGATATTCTTCAGTAGAACAATAGTCGACTCCTTGATTGGTCATTATTTTATTTGCTGATTCTCGAGACTCGGCAACTAAACATCCTATGATTACTTTGTTCTCAATATAAAGATACACCTGAAATTAAAATAATTAGAATACATATTTTAAATAAAATGTATTATAATTGATAAATTTATTTTTTCTCATTGTAATTTTTTTTTAACCGACAAGTACTGCATTATCATCACGGCGACTTGGGATCCCCCGTAATGCTGTGGTGGTTGTGCAGTTAGATGTAGTAATTATATGTATTTATATTTAAAATTAAAATAAAATAAAATAAAATAATAATTACCTTATATGGATTTTTCTTATTTAGAGAGGCAGCGAAGCCGAGTTGAGGATTGACAACTTCTGCCAAAAGTTGGTCAACTCTATTCCAGTGAGAGGCGGGGTCTCCAGGACAAACGACAATACACCGCCCTCCGTCCGCCCACTGACCGCATATATTCTCATTTTTCCATCCCTGAAACAATTACAAACAGTTTTTGAATTTGTCGTTGGACGTAGATAATACAAAATGCTTACATTAAATTTAAGAACATTCAATGATAAATGATGCATGCTGTGGTATTTTTCATCTTCTGGATCTCCCATCTGAAATTATTAAATTAATTGTAATTGTTCCAAATAAGATTACACTTTGTTTTAAAAATTTATACCTGATAAATAATTCCACATTCCGAACATTGAGCGGCACCTAACTTCTTCTGTCCGGCATCGATTAAATACTGTTTAGGATCCGAACGATGGTACTGTTTTTTGGTAGAGACTTTGGTATTTGTAGCTTTGTCATTATCTAAAAAAAAAATATATTTAAATATAAGAAATATTTACAACTCTATAATATCAATCAACTTACTCATTAATCCGACATTTTGTTGAGCTTTATTAAATATTGGGAACAATTTATCTCCTGAAGAATTATTATTTTCTACTTGCGGACTTTCAGTGGCTGAAACTAGAATGTCAAGTTAATAAAAGACACAAATAAAAAATAATTATATTTAAAATAAATTCAAACCCATTGGTGCCGATAACAATGCATCGGGATTGATATTATTCATTTCAGCCATCATTTTAATTTTTCTATCTAAATCTTGTAGTTCCGCTTCAATTTTTTCTACGTCGTAATTTGTTTCATCGTCTATTAAAACAAAATAATGACATATACATTTTTTAAATTGAACATCGGTAAAATTTACCTGACATCTCTACATCGTCTACAAGCAAATAAGCTCCATCTTCGGCAGGTACTAATTGGATATTGCTATTTTCTATATCTAATTCAACAGGTTTCGCTTGAGAACCACTGACGAGTAATTCACTGTCTTTAATATTCTTAAATCATTTGGAAGCAGCCCGACAACAAAATTTAGAAAAAATAATGCAGGTATGTTATTATTTTTGAAAAGCATTGATTTAGAATTAATTTTTTTACCTATTTCCAGTTGCAACAAACATTAGAAGCCGCACAACAACAAGAGGCTCAATACAAAACCCAACTAGAAATCATGTCTCAGTATTCGAATGTTCAACAATTACAGAATAGTCTTCACGTTGCACAACAGCAAGAACATCAATACAAACAAATGGAAGTATGTTATTACGTGTTATGTATTGAATATTCCGGTATTAAGTACACCAATTAATTGCTGATTTTTATTTTATAGCTGCAGCAAGAACAGCAAAGAAAATTGGCACAATTGCAGCAAATGGGCAGGGGCGGCGGACCTAACCAAGGTAGTGGATCGATGGGTCAAAGTCCCGGTCCTATGAATCAGCAAATGATGCCTATTGGACAAAATCAAATACCTATGAATCAAAATACATCATCTTTAGGTCAGGGACAACTTCCCATGGGTCAAGGACAAGTTGACGTTAGCCAAGGTGCCAATTCAATGCTAGGACAAAATCCAGGACAGAATACAGTACCCCAGTCAGGACCTCCGGGTAATGTACCATTTAACGGCATTTCAAATTGATTTCAACTCATTGAATGTGTAGACGTTTTGGGCATGTTTCTGTTTATTATATGTATTAAGTCAATGCCTCATGTAGATACACTGGTTCCCGTGCGATAATCAAAGTTAAGTAAAATTGTGTATAAATTAAGCTGAATTTATAAAACCGATGAATTGTGTATGTGCAAATATTTTAATGAGTGTCGGAATACCAGAATTTTTTTTTTATGTGGAGATGTCTTTTTAAATTCAAAAGCCATTCACAATAAAATTAGGAGGAGAATTTCATCAAACGACTGCAGAGATAATATGAGCTTTTATGTATAAATAATACTATCATAGGGGCTTTTGGGCATTTTTGAGATGTCATATAATAAATAATATCAAGTTAAAACCTAAAAAATATCCCGAATTTTTATTGCAATCGACGATTACAGATTTCAATCATTTAGAGCCGTTTGTTGCACTAATGATTTTTTGAAATGTTATACATGTGTACTTATCCCAGTAATCTATTTATCTAGTGGGTCCAATGGGAAATGCGCCGGGGAATAGAATGATGAGACCAGTCATGTCGAGCAATCCAGGTCTAAGACATCTTCTGCAACAGGTCAGTGTTTATATTAAATGTATACATATTTATTCTGATATCTTTACAAGTTTGTGTAAATTTTGCTTATGCACCATTATTTAATTTTATTAGCTACTTGAATGCATGTAATTAAATCTGCAATCTTAAGATTTTCTGTTTGTGTGCAACTAATCTTTATTTTTCGGTATGTCTAATTTGTCTTGTATTGGTCACTTCCTAATCATTATTAATTTTATTAGCAAGTACGAGCTAGAGGTCGACCACCAGCACCGGGTTCGATAAGACCCCCCAACCAACATATGTGAAAACATCTCTTTTACATAGATATTTAAAAAATTATATTGAGTGTTACAAATTACATATAATATTTATGCACTATGCTTGAAACACTAACTACTTACACTTTCCTTTTACTTTCAATAGTTACTAAAACCAGATAAACAATGCACGGATTCCTCAAAGCGAGGAAATCATATTATGTATATTTTTCTTGAATTAAATCAAATCTTTTTTACAATTCGATAATTTGTTATTGATTTTTTTTATAATTTTAACACATGTAAATAACTCCTAGTCTTATGCTTTGTTTGCTTTTTAACATTTTTTGAATAAACAAAATAAAAGTTCTTTGCTTGTTTTCTTCCCTTTCTTAATTTAGCTCTGCACCTACTAATAATTTATTGCAAATGTTGAATAGAAAATTATAACAGTGTGAAATGGACTTTTCCTTGCTTACTTGGCGATGATTTGGAAAGTATATAATTTAGTACTTCTCTCACATTTCCACTAGGCATGGAATTAAAAGTATGTTTTTTTTATTGTTTCTTCTAGTCTTTATTCATAAATTTGAATTTTAATATACTTTAAAATAACATATTCAATTTGCATGAAAGAGAAATGCCACCTAATAACATGTAATATTTGACATGAAGTGTATGTTAAGAGAATTTCTATTATTTTATCAGCAACCTCAATACCGAGCTGGAGCCGGACTGGCCAACCAGAGACCATCCACGCCATCTCAGCAACCCCCACAGCAATTCGACGATAATAACTCATTTGGACTATTTTAGTTATAAATATCTTTTTAATAAGCATAGTAATTTTATATACTTAGATATCAAATTGTTTACCTACTATAAACATTATGAATTAATATTATTTGATGAAATAAAACAATTATACAATATTAAGTGTATTATAGTTGATTCAATGTCTCAAAAGATCCAGTTTTTCATTTGACACTGTAATTGATAATATTAATTATTTGATGATTTTCTATACATGATCGATGTAGATTATTTGAGGCTAAAGAATACGAAAGGCCTAAAGAAAAGACCAATTTGGAGTAAAAAGTGTTTCTAATTTTATTTGAACATGCATGGTAAAATACATTTATTAGAAAATGAAGGCCAACTTAACGAAAGTTTGTAAATTACATACTATATGTAGAGATGAATCCATTGCTGGTACAAAAAAAATCAAAATATTGTATTTATTATTTAAAAAAAAAAAATTAAGTTGAATTATTTTATGAAAGCAGAAGAAATACTCATACATATTCTCTTCATGAAGACACTTCAATAAATTTTATCTTCTCCAAATGATGTAAGGCTCTGGAAAGTGCTACGTGATAAGTTTTATTAGAAAATAATGCATTTCTTGAGTCGCTCTGGACACTATCCATAATTCCATCTGAAGTCATCAATTCACTATTTTCACTATCAATCTTCACCAGAGGTAAAACAATACACGGTGTCATCATAGCTGAAAAACAAAATTATTAATGAAACTGATTAATTCATTAGTTTTTCTTATTCATTACCTATATTTTTATATCTATGAAGTGATACGTTTAAGTCATTTAAATTTGGTATGTATCCAGGGCAATTTAATTTGTGTAAAACTTCTTGTAGTGTTAAAATATATAATTTTAAAAGATCTTCTCTATGATTGTCCCGGCAGTCATCCATGCAGGATGTGAAAAAAAAGTAATTCAAATCATTTCCTGGATTATGAAAACGAGTCATTTGCCAATCAACCTGAAATGCATATTGCTTGAAATGTTAAATGTATTTTTAAAATTGAAGTACTTATTTTTTTATATTACAAAAAGGACATCGATAGGTCGACTATTGTCATCATATTTGAACATTATATTTTGAATCCAAAAATCTCCATGGTTCAAAACAAAAAAACCGTCCACGTCTTCGGGAATAGGTTGGCTTGTCTCAATGCCTTCTTTTATCAAATTCGTTAAAAATGATTCATAAACTTTTACAAACTTCTTGCATTCCGGCAATACTTTCATTAGGTCAATGGCTTGTTTTATTCCATTTCTGTAATATTCACACAACCCCTCAGGCATGCCGTCATAGAATCCGCCTTTGTTGAAAATATTTCTGTAGTCAGGTTCCTAAAAAGTCATATGAAGTTGTAAGTATATTTTAAAAATATTTATACTACTATTTAAAACCTTTTTATTCAAAATCATGCTGGCTGCATGATATTTTGCAAGTTTTTCTAATGCCAGAATGCAATGAGCATAATCAAATCCAATCTTTTTATCTACCAATTTATAACCGAGAGGTGTCAAATCTTCCAGTATGATTATTTCATGGGGCTCTTTGACAACATGAATGAGACTAAAATTTACAGTGAAGGTATTTTATTTAAATTTGATAAACTAATATCAATCTGTGTACTTACTTGGGTGAAAGTTTAAATTTTGAATAGATTTTCTCAAGCATTTCATCCACGAGAGGTATTATTTTTTGATACATATACACCTCTTTTTTGAAAAGTTGTAGATCTTGATGTATTTTTCCAATTTCACTTTCTTTAGGGTGTAATACTTTAATAATGAATGATTTTTTCAAAAGTACTTCATTTTCAAGCACATAATCTATGAAAAGTCTGTACATTAAACTGGAAAAGTTCTCTCCAGTTTTAGTTGCCGGCTTCAACTCATAGTTGATCAAAGATATGGCAGATTTTTCAACGTGCTCTGCTGCATTCAATATGTTATAAACAAACTCTTCATCGAGCCAGTCTGTTTTATTATTTTCTACTTCCATATTTTAGTTTACAACACAACTACTCTTCTACTGTACTGACTGTTATCAGATTTTGTCAGCTGTTTTATGCCAAGCAGACAAGAAGCAGTTTAGGGAAACATGATCCATATGGAAGTGGACATAAGATATATTTTGGCACCTGTTTTATAATTATTGCACAACGTGATAAATATTTGAGTGATGTGTAAAATTGAATATTTTTTACTGTTCAAAAGCTGTAAAAAGCCCTACAAAATTATCGGATCAGTCTTTTAATAAAGCGCATGTTTGAAACTCGATACATTTTCCAAATTCCGCTACGGAAAAGTAGTAAAGTATACATATAAAAGAAAAACTGTAGCCCACCCATATATTTTCCAAACTTTGTTTTCTTCTTCACTTTATAGGCATCGAATAATGAAATTATAAAATAATTTCATTGGTATGTTTTGTATATATTTGGTAGTGGCAACTTCTTTTGGCGGCTTATTGTTGACATCAGTTTAGGCGGTAATCTGTGAGCTGGAGTCAGTACCGTGAGCACCACAAGACCACCACCAGCACCAGGGTAGACCCTCACACCTGCAGCTTACCCAGTGTTCGTACCTGTTACCCCGTTACCCGTCCTGCTCCCTGTTACCCTGGTATTCTCTAAAACACTTGCCCTTTAACACTCGCTCTGGTTGGCGCGCATTCTCGGTCACCGTTGACTGTTTGTATCACAAAGTGCAACTGTTGTTGTAATAGTCTTCGATGTTCCTCTGGTCGCGTGCATAGTTTCGGTAGTTTCAGTAGTTTCAGCAGTTTCAGCATGTCTGCGACCAGAGAACAACGCGTGGTCCTCGCAGATACCTTGACCATGTCCACCAGGAAAAGGGCTTTGTTTGCTGTTGAAAAGAAACTACCGTCAGTCGAGCATCTCCTCGACGAAGACAGTGACGGCGCAGACCTGGGCGTGGCTTGTATCGACTATGACTCCACGTCCAGTTCTGACGATTGTAAAGATCAATCTGTTCCGCAAACTCCGAACACCTGGCGTGAGTTTATAATTAAAACACGCATATTAGCACGGTTTGTTTACTTTTATTTTAATTTATATATTTGCAGGAATGACTACTCGAAGTAGTAAACGGAGGGACAAGAATCGCAGCACTCCTTTATCATTCGAGATCCAGTCTAGTCGGCGACGTAAAAACGACCTTTACAGAGATAATAAACTTATAAATACTCCGAGCTCGTCACATTCTTTCAACATTGATACTGAAAGTTGCAGTAATTCACTGCAAGATCTCACATTCCACACGGATTCTGAAAACGGTGACTCTAAAGAAAATACTCCAGTCAAACCCACCACGTGGAATTTGAGAAGTTCAAAAAGACATTTGACCAAAAAAACTTCAGATAAAATACCTCCTAAGACTAACTCAAAAGTGTCGACACCCATTTCATCCAGCTTTGAATGTTTGGATCTTGATAAAACAGATCCTGCTCTGTGCGGGATGAAAACACCGCAGGAAGGTATCCATCATGACGGTCCACCGCCCCGACATCCCCACAACAGAAGATCCCTCGTTATCTTGTGTGATAAATTGAGCCCTTCGACTATATTGAGTAGTAAAAAACGGAATCATTCCGACATGCTAGAAGTTTCCAGTCCGCAAAGTAAATCATTGAGAACTGAAAATGCCCCAGCTCCGAAAGCTCGTCATTCTCTTTTCACCGGCGATGCATTCAAACACTTTATTTCACCTAAATCTTTTTACACCAAGTCAAGTAACGCACAACCTGAAGAAACTCAAATGAGCTTTTCTAAAAGTACGAGTACAAGTCCCAATATTGTCTCTAAACCGACGCATTCTTCTATCAGACATGTCAGGAGCCATAAAGCATATAAAAAGAAAAATGGAGAGATCAATAAAGGTGTCAGACATGGAATTCGTAAACCGAAAAATTTTAAACAATCAAAAATGGATGTCTTAAAAATTGCAATGGACATTATTGAAAATTCTCCATTGAATGACTATTTAAGTAAAATTATGAAAAAAGACCCCATCAATTCTTCAATGTCCGACAATGAATCGAGCTTGCAAAAAAATCCGTCCATGCTCTCGGAGAATCAATTGAAGAAAATGGATGCAGTCTTGCAACAGTTGGGTTGTGAATCTTCTATTTATAAACTGTTCCATAATAAAACATTTGATAAAATTAATGCAAATTCCTGCGATGAATCAATGGATGAAGAGGACCTAAGTGAAGAAAATATTACATGCACAGAAAATCAAGTGAATAATAAGTTTTTTAAATCGTCGAGGAGTGAATTACAAAACCGAACATTGACTGTTAAATTACCAAACAATATTAAAGCTCATGTTCAAAACGGAAAGATTTGTCTGCCCAAAAAACATTTAAAACAACAGAATTCAAATAAAGTCTTTTTAAAAAATGTAATGGGTTTTGATGCTTCAGATTTAGCTGAAGATGATGACGGTAATAAAATGAGTGAATTTGTGTAATTTTATATGAATTAACATTTGAACTAATTGTTTTTCTTTTCAGATATTAACGATTCCAACGACAAAGAGAATATCAACAATCTGTTAAATCAATGGGACGAAGAAGAGATTCCGATTTCAGAACCTCAAATAAATCAAGACTTTGTCCAGGTGATGCAGAATATTAAAGACAGTGAATTACTCGTCAGTGGTTCTCAAGCGAAACCTGTTGAATTAGATATAGAAAATAGCAATATCCAATTAGTACCTGCCGAAGATGGAGCTTATTTGCTTGTAGACGATGTAGAGATGTCAGGTAAATTTTACCGATGTTCAATTTAAAAAATGTATATGTCATTATTTTGTTTTAATAGACGATGAAACAAATTACGACGTAGAAAAAATTGAAGCGGAACTACAAGATTTAGATAGAAAAATTAAAATGATGGCTGAAATGAATAATATCAATCCCGATGCATTGTTATCGGCACCAATGGGTTTGAATTTATTTTAAATATAATTATTTTTTATTTGTGTCTTTTATTAACTTGACATTCTAGTTTCAGCCACTGAAAGTCCGCAAGTAGAAAATAATAATTCTTCAGGAGATAAATTGTTCCCAATATTTAATAAAGCTCAACAAAATGTCGGATTAATGAGTAAGTTGATTGATATTATAGAGTTGTAAATATTTCTTATATTTAAATATATTTTTTTTTTAGATAATGACAAAGCTACAAATACCAAAGTCTCTACCAAAAAACAGTACCATCGTTCGGATCCTAAACAGTATTTAATCGATGCCGGACAGAAGAAGTTAGGTGCCGCTCAATGTTCGGAATGTGGAATTATTTATCAGGTATAAATTTTTAAAACAAAGTGTAATCTTATTTGGAACAATTACAATTAATTTAATAATTTCAGATGGGAGATCCAGAAGATGAAAAATACCACAGCATGCATCATTTATCATTGAATGTTCTTAAATTTAATGTAAGCATTTTGTATTATCTACGTCCAACGACAAATTCAAAAACTGTTTGTAATTGTTTCAGGGATGGAAAAATGAGAATATATGCGGTCAGTGGGCGGACGGAGGGCGGTGTATTGTCGTTTGTCCTGGAGACCCCGCCTCTCACTGGAATAGAGTTGACCAACTTTTGGAAGAAGTTGTCAATCCTCAACTCGGCTTCGCTGCCTCTCTAAATAAGAAAAATCCATATAAGGTAATTATTATTTTATTTTATTTTATTTTAATTTTAAATATAAATACATATAATTACTACATCTAACTGCACAACCACCACAGCATTACGGGGGATCCCAAGTCGCCGTGATGATAATGCAGTACTTGTCGGTTAAAAAAAAATTACAATGAGAAAAAATAAATTTATCAATTATAATACATTTTATTTAAAATATGTATTCTAATTATTTTAATTTCAGGTGTATCTTTATATTGAGAACAAAGTAATCATAGGATGTTTAGTTGCCGAGTCTCGAGAATCAGCAAATAAAATAATGACCAATCAAGGAGTCGACTATTGTTCTACTGAAGAATATCGAGTCAAGTATGTATTCAGCTTTTATTATAGTAGCATTGACGGCCGTATTCAATATAAGAGTGGGTTAGTGAGTCGTGTGTGTACAAATAGACTAGAGCTTGGTAGTATTAGTGTTTTCATTACACTATTATATTGAATACGGCTGTGAGAATATATAGACAGTAAAAAAGCTATTTGACTGAAGCACCATAAAGTGAATTTTACAGGAGAGACAAAAAAGGAGATTTTTTTTTTGGATCATTATTTATTTGATTGTGAATATAATAAAAAATATTTTTTTCCTCCTTAACCCCTTTACCATTTGGAGGGTCAGATCTGACCAAAAACTTTAGCAATTTTAAATGCATTTCAAGTATATAAACTGAATATTGACTGATTGCAAATTTAAGTGGCTTTCTAAATAATGTATTCATTAAAATGCAAAAATAAATATATCAAAGTATAAAGGGTGAAGTATCGAAATTCAATATAAATAGAACATATTTCATAGTTATTTGGTTGGTTTTGAGGTTTAAAACACGTCCAAATGCGCTTTTTCATCAAAACTTTAAAATTGACTATGATGATGTTTATTAATGATAAGTCAAATAGCTTTTTTATTGTCTATTTTTTAGTAGTTTAGTGAAAATATTTTCTCACTGCTACTAACATGTACATAAAGACTTCTTAATTCCCCAATATCATTGTTATTGGATTGTGAGAGTATAAATTAATAAACAATTTGTTCTAGGTGTGGCGTTTCCAGAATATGGACGCACTCGGCTCACCGGATGAAGGGAGTTGCCAGCCGGATGATGAGATCCATGTGTACTAGTTTCATGTACGGCAACATTTTGAATGTGAAAGAAATAGCCTTCAGCTCTCCGACTCCGTCGGGCAAACTGTTCATAGAAAAGTTCACCAAGATCAACGACTTCTTTATTTATTTGCAGTGATTTATTAATTATTTATATTATGTTATTTGTCGATCAAAGTATTGTAATATTTAAGTGTAAACCGATACGCTTACAGCCATACAAAGGTGATATACAATATTATATTAGTGTGAGTGATTTGTGTGAATCTATTCCTGATTAGTTGTAATGTTTGTACTGTATTAAAATAAGGATTATTTTTATGTATTTTGATATCTTTTCAATAAAGTTTTTTGTACTTTTTTAAAAAAAATTATACATATTTCATTTAAGACTTGTTCGGATATAATATTTTTACCGCCGATTAGAATGCCAGACAACTGGATGCATAAATATCAATATGGCGGACCAAGCAGAAGAGTCTGAGTGGGACAATTAGTGTTAAATTCATCTGTTTGGTCCGGACTTCTAATATCGGTCGGTGGTGATAATATACAACCTCGTTTGGAATATGATCTGCATATGTATGAAGAATATTTCAACTATATTTTTGTGCTTCAAAAAAAAAAAAATAAGATCAGTTTTTAACTAAATTTATTCACAATACAATAAAAATTTATTAATATTAAATTTTACAATAAACAACTAATATTACATCTACAGAAAGGATTGAATTCAAATCTTGTACAAATTTAATGCAAAATTTTATTTTGCATTTTCACTTTTGATATGTATAAATATAATTTGTTTTTAAAAATAGATAATACTATTCATTGACAACATATAAAAAAATATATTGTTAATACCAAAAATAATTTATCATTTTGCAAAACGAAATAAAATATCCTAGCCTTGTGAACATTCTATAAAATGAATTTGTTTGTATGTAGAGCAAATGTCACAAAATTATATTAATCATAGTTATTTGTGGTATGCTAATTAGGCTTTGTGTGTGTTTTCGACACCACCAATATTAGAAGGTCAGACAAGTGGATGATAAATATCAAGATGATGGACCAAGAGGATGAGTTTGACAGAGGCAACACTAATTGTCTCACTCAGACTTGTCTGCTTGATCCGCCATATTGGTATTTATACATCCAGGTGTCTGGGACTCCTATCGGCGGTAACAGTGTATCTAAAGTAAGATAATTCCTCTACACACTCTTTTATCAGGCTCTCAAAAAATTATTAGACGGTGCTTTTTATGCCGGATAATTTTTTTATCAGTCTTATCTAATTTTATGCAATTTTTTATAAATAATTATTTCATATTAGGCGTTCACTAATAAGGCTATATTTTTGTCCGATTCACAAATTTGGTGTAAACAAAATCACATATTGATGGTAAAAAGGCTATATTTTTATTTATAATTTTAAGGAGAGCCAACTAACTATATATTTTGTTTATTATATTCAAAAATAATTTTTAATATTTGCTTATATTTTATTTATTAAAACTATTTGTAAATGTCAAAATCGACTATGATATATTAGCAGGCCATAAAACTGGATGATATCAATATGGCGGACCAAGTAGACGAGCCTGAGTGAGACAATTAGTACTGTCTCTGTCAAACTCATCTGCTTACTTCGCAACATTAATATTTAAACATCCGGTTGTATGGCCTGCTAATATATTAGTGGTATTGGCTTAATTCAAATAGCCTTTTTACCGTTCATATAATTGTAATATATATTTGTTTCATGGTTATGCCATAGGAACATTATTGCTTTGGTAATAACCACTTCTCCAATCTTGGTCCACTTTTTTCACATTAAATTATTGAAGCTGCGGAGCTTCATGGCACTGGATGAGATTTATGACTAGGTCTTTAATCATTATTAACCTAGCATGTCAATAAGGCATCACAATTTAAACATTTGATTCAAATATAAGCTTGGCCAGTTGACTTCTGCTGCCGATGGTGGCCGAAGCAAAGCCGTCTTTAGAGAGTGTGTCGAGACATTTTTCAGTCAGGGTGATGTTTTCAAAGATTATTCCATTATTTTGAGACTGGTCGCTTCCAATCTTGTTTGACACAGATTGACAGTAATTTAACGGATTGTATTTGAATACGAGACCAGGCTCCACGGCCCTGAACATGTGAATATCTACGGAGTATTTAACAAACATTGAAAATAATGAAGATATATCTCCTCTCGGCGTGAGGTTTTCAATATCTTTGTCGGTTCGTATGATTGGGAAATCATTCTGGATTATTTTACGCACTGAAATTACATCAAATGAATTAGTATAAAATCGGATTGAAATATTGATTTTCAAATATACCTGCGACATAATCTTTACTGTAAAAAGATATGACGTTGTAATTCCAAGGTGCAAATCGACCAGCGCCTTTACTAGGAGACAGTCCCACTGCCATCGAGGGATGATAATGTTGGAATCCAATAGGACAGAATATTTGATACGCTTGAATTGTGTTCATTCGAACCTATTATAAATAATCATAGATAAATATATTTTTAATCGAATCAAATTTAGAACATATCGAGTGATTTACCCTATTTAAAAAATCAGGTTTGATTTCCATGTGCGGACTGCCAACGAGCACCAAACTTTCCGGAGGCACTTTCCTCAGAGCGAGATCGGTAAGTGCCATATTTAGAAGACCTAATTCAACCGAATCTGAAATTTCTAATGGCAATCTCACCGACACCCATCCTATTTTAAGATTGTCAGCTTTATATTTCTGTGACAAATCAAGACTCATTGTCTTCACCGTATTGAATTTATCTTCGATTCCTTTACTCGGAGCTTCAGCCGAATATATCAATAGGAGTAATAGATAAACTTTATCCTTTCGCTCCATGCATATTTTCTCATAATGATTTATGAATTCGGCTCCGGCAGTCACTTCGTTCTGCCAAATGGGCAGTAGTAAAACTATCCTCACACTTTCAGTAACGTATGGTACGGGAAGAATACTAGCTCGGCCGAGTGATTTCATTACTTCCATTCGTTTGATGGTATTTATCTTAGTATTTTCATTGTAGAAATTCAGATCTAAAATATACAAAAGTCCTCTGGACGGATCAAACCTCTTGTATCCGTTAACGAGTGATTTGTATTTTAATTCTGGGTCTTTATTTCGCACATACAACACTGTTTCTTCTATGATATACTAAAATATAATTAAATCAATTAATTATGTAAAATGTGTCAACGATAGAAAAAAGCTAACATTGATATCTTTCTTTTCAGCATCGGTATGATTTAGAACGTTGGTGTAATCGTCGGGCATCAATGTATAGTTGTGATTAAATACAGATAATCGGGGTTGGTGGAAACGATCAGGGGGTTTGGCAGCTAGCAAAGTAGGATCTTCTCGGAATCCTGCTCCCCATACACCGGTGTCAATATCATTCGCCATGTTCGATATACTTGTTTTCACCGATTTCTTCAAACTTGATATTTGTTTGTGAGTGTTCTCCAGATGAAGCTAAGATTAAAAATATATAATAATCACACATGTTAAACTTCCATAATTGTTTAGTACATACTTTTGAAAAATACATTTGAAGAGCATAGAAATCTTTGTAATTGACTATCGGGAACACTGTAATAGCTTTATTGAATGATTTGTCATTTTTGATGACTGATTTCAAGTCTCTTTGAAGATTCCAATTATTAGGCAATTTATAACTGGTTAATTTGTGGCCCTACAAATTTTAAATATACTTCATTACCATACAATATCCAAATTATATTAAAAAATATATATGTACCTGAATAGTATCAGAACATTGTAAATTAGTGCTATGAGTGATGCACCGACCGATATTTTCATAATATTCATCAGAATAACAATTCCTCACGCACCAATCTAAATTATCTTTAATTTTCCTCACTACAGAATTACTAAGCAGCATGCCCGCATCTGCATATTGAATAAGTTAAAAAAATATTGATAAATTAAATAAAATGGATATAATTTCTCACCCAAAACACAATAATGGCTATCAGGATCAGGTCTAGTGCCTGAATAAACATCTTGGCTCACACTGATATGGGATACCAACTCAACGAGGCTTCTCCCATCAACGAAACCAGCATCCGATACCAAAAATAAAAACTCAAATTCATCTAACCAATTATCGCAGACATATTTGAGAACGTGGAAAGGTTTCAGAACATTTCTAGTGTCAGTGAAACCGATAACATTAGGTAGAGCCAGATCTCCCTTTACAGAGCTGGCGGACATGAAGAACTTGATCTTAGCAGCCAAGTGAGCTAAGCTCCTGTTAACAGCTGTGGCCATCGTGCTAAGCCTCGCTTCTTCAGTCATGACTCCCACAAATAACTTGTCCCTGATGCCCAACTCAGTGCTGTAATATCGAGGTCGTTGGACCTGTCCTTGTCCTTGCCCCGCCCCCCTTCTTCGTATTTCTCTGTTTCCTTCTCTTAGTAGCGGTTGATAATCTTCACGGGGAGTCCAAGAAGGCGGTGCCACGACTGAAGGGGCGCGATTAGTACAAGAGAATGTTCTGAGTATGACAGCAATGAGTACTCCAACTAACACTCCGCCCCATAAAGAATAGTTCATTCTGAAGAGGCTCCTCAGCAAGGAACTACATCGAAGATTCATCTTAAAACTTCGAAGTTCTCACAACTGTCAAACTAGTGTTGCCAGACCACTTATAAAAACTTTTATTTTTAATTTAAAAAAAAGATTTTTTT
Organism: Agraylea sexmaculata; assembly: GCA_022606485.1. Lineage (NCBI taxonomy): Eukaryota > Metazoa > Arthropoda > Insecta > Trichoptera > Hydroptilidae > Agraylea > Agraylea sexmaculata. Next base: position 3,532 of record JAGTTH010005664.1, on the reverse strand, counting down.
CTGTTAATACTATTTTTTATTGTTGGATTTAATTACAATATAGGCATGAATAGAATATTCATTTTCTTAAAGTTAAACGAGTAATGTTAATAAACGAATGTTGTTGGATTTATAAAAAATCATAATCATATAAAAATTCGTAATGCAATAATCATGTAAATTCTAAATTCATAATACTACAGGTTATTGTAGAGTCTTCATAATAATACAAGTTTATTAGTTGATAAATTTAAAAAACAGAATCTCCCCATACATATACGTATGGTTAATAAATTTCTCGGAAAATAATTCTAAAAAAATGGTAATACTATAATTATTTACAATACTGATAATATATTAATTAAAAATCTTTGATGTCAGTTAAAATATCGTTGAAAGCTTTAGCCCATTCGTCTCTTTCAGCTTTTGTATCGGCTGCCAGTAAATATCGGCGGCACCCGGGAGCAACCATGGTCAATGAGCTGACTGACTCTCCTTCGCATTCGTCAGTACTGATGTCCAAAAGAAGAGTGAAAGCTCTTGCACAAACATCTCGAGGTGCCGGCTGAACAGATTCACTTAGAGAACTTGTCAAGTCGATACTTCCGATTGGTGTCTGTTAAAATAGAACAATTTAAGATTTTGATGAAATAATTTGACGCCTATTATCTAGCATTTATTTTGCTGTTCTTTTTGTCTTAAACAGTTTTTAGAATAATAATACTTAACATATAATTAATATATTACCTTTTTGTTTTGATGATCAGGATATTTCCAATAAGACAAGTCCGTTCCGGCAAGTACACACCAACGTCTATGCCAGGCACCAAATCCACCAATCTCCTCGAACATTGTGAGGAATCCGGATTTAGGTGGTCGATCACTTTTTTGACCACGTCTTTTTTCACACACCAGTTTTACCAAAAGATTTCCCTCCAAAGGTCCACCGACACAAGCCTTTATAAAATTTAAAATTAAATAATAAATAATAAAAATACTTAAAGATTCAATATACATACTTTATTTAATGTGAATGAAGTTCTTGTGGCTTGATTGAGTGAAAATATGCAATAGCCATGCGAAAGGAGAGAGGGAGCCCTAACAGCACCGGGTCCTCCTGGGGATGTTATCGGTAATGGAGATCGTAAATCTGCTCCTCTGATTCCTTTACGAGGAGTTGCCAGTTTTCCGGACTGAAAAAATTATATATTGTTTATATCCTCAATACTTACTACATACAAAATTTTCAATATGAAACTCACCTTCTTAGTCGCAATATGATATTTAACATCATGTGGTAATATTTCTTTAGAAGCTTGAAGAGCATACACTTCTACAGTAACCTAAACAATTTTTAAAAGACATTATAATAATGTACATCCTACACAAGCATTGTGTTTGCTTTCAAACCTTAAAATCGGCATCAAGTCCTTCCAGTTTAATTTGATCAGGGAATATAACCGAAGTTGAAGTAGGAGATGTTTTCTTCAGAGATGTTGCCACGACCCGTTCTTGACATTTAACTAAGCATATAAAATAATGACCGGTTGCACCATCTAACACAAAAATCAACAAATTAATATTGAAAAACAATCTAAAATAAATTAAAATACAGAACCTGCATTCAATTGTCGCATGTATTCTCGTCTCAGAGGCAAACTAAAGTCTTTGATCAGGACATCATACCTATGACTTATTTTGTTTGACAATCCTTCCACCTGTAATCTTTGAGCCTCGTGTAATAAAGCTTGTCGGCGGTGGGCTAAAGTAAAAAGTATTCATAAGTGAATTTTATGATATTATTGATTGTATTAATGTCGGACATACTGGCTAATAAAAGTAAACGTTCTCCTTCAGCTTGTTCGGTAGAGCCACTGAATTCAATAGTAGAAGCGCACAGATTGAGAGCTTGACTTGCCTAAAAATTATAAAAAACAATTAATTATTATACACAAATAAATACCAATTTAAATGATATTACTTGTGATATTATTGAGCTCTGTTTGTTAGCTTCGTCGATGAGTTCTTTGACCCTAGATCTGGAGTCCTGCATTAATTTCTTTGCTTTCTGCATTTCTGTCTGTTTATTTCCAGTCTTATCCTCTTCATGTTTAACAACCTTAACAGGTGATGAAAGTTGAGATATCTGAAAAATCAAAATTATTAATAATTTATACTAGTATAATTTTATAGATAATATTGAATCTTACTCTGTTTTGCTGCTGCCTGTAGAAGCTGACGGTGTGTACGAGAGGTTTAGATTTAGTGTCATTAGCTGCGATTCTCGGAGTCACCGGTGACTTCAGAGGGGATTTGAATTTTTCAGTAGTTGTATTGGTGCCTTTTTTATAAGAAAAGCTGTTGGATGGTACAGTGCCATTCTAAAAAAAAAGATCACAAATTAAATACATAATCACAAATGGTCAAAAATAATTACTAATTTACTTTGTTTAGTTTCGGGGGTGAAGGATATTCGGCATCGCTCAATTCATCCAAAAGATCATCGAGAGCATCGTTGTTTGAACCGTCAGATGATGAATCATGGTTGGGCTCATTGGATTTTCGTTTAATATGTACAGATTTCTTGGGTGTTACATCATATTTGGATTTTGTGACTTCCACAGCTTTGAGCATTTCCATTCCAAATGAAGTGTTTCCCCAATCTTCTTTGTCTACTTTTTCATTAGCCGCAGAATCTGAGCTTGTGTTAAGACTAGGAAAACATGATTGATATTAAATTACATTTCATAATAAAATACAGCTAATACAGTATCTGCGATATTGGTACAAAAATTATGCATTATACAAATAAATATTTGAAGAGTAATGTTTAGTTTTATTGTGGTTGTTTATGTTGAATACTTGGTTTAAAATATTACCCCGCTTTCAGTTTATTATATTATAAAGAAACTAATTGCCTTTAATTAGGTCTTGTAATATCTTTAAATATTATAATGCCATTTATGTAAATTTGAGATCACCAAAAATATTTTTGCTCATATAAGATAAATACAGTAAGGTCTATGTTGCTTTTTTAATGTAGTTTTGATATATTATAATAATTTAAAATAGTATACAGAAAAACGTATAAAAGCAATATTTAAGTGAATGAAAATACTATTTGTATCACTGCAAATGTAAATCGAAAAGATCTTTAACTAGAATATTTGAAACTGCCGAAGGAAGGGGTTTTTTGGGGATTTTTAATGTATTTTGTGTTATTTTTTTTAGATTTATCAATCTAGAGAGGAGGCAAGCGACCCCCCCTTGTCCCCTGGCTAGTAAATTTAAATCACTGATTAATTAATTGCATTACTAGAGGAACAAAATCAATTTTCTAATAAATTACCTGATGCAATTTTAACTCATTCAATTAGTTATATGCAGTTTTGGATCTACTCACATTTTCTACGTTATTTGTATGAATTTGGGATATTAAAAGATTATACAGAGATTTGACTAGTAATTTTAAAAGCCATATAAAATTTGCTAAATGATTTTGAGACTATAAAATGTCTTTTGATTTATTCTATGAATATAATATGTTAAATTT